>CM057384.1:33632500-33687500 GCA_030015415.1 Cynopterus sphinx
GCGGCGCAGCGCGAGGGCCGGAGGCGGTGCAGGTCGGGCAGGCAGGGACCCGGGCGACGGCGTGGGGCGACAGCTGGAGGCGGCGGAGGCGCCCCGCGACCCCGGAGGCGGAGGACAAAGGGCGGCTTGTGCGCCCGCGGGGTCCCGCCGCGGTCCGTGCGGCCCGGCTCCGCCCTCCGGTCCCCGGCGGCGCAGCATCCTCTTCCTCCGCGGCGGCCCGGGCCCCGGCGCCCGGGGGCCCCTGTCGCTGCCACCCGTCTCCCGAGTCTGCCGCCATCCCGGGGGAGGGGTGGGCAGAGCCCGGCACCCTACGCCCCCCGGCCTCGGACCGATGTGTATTTATGAACTCGGTGAACGGAGTCCTCACCGCGCACACAAAGCCCTTTCTTCTGGGAAGGGACAGGGTGGGGGAGGGCCTCGCAGATCGGAACGCTCTCTTTTTTTCCTGAAGCACGGGAGGAGAAGTTTTAGTTTGTAAACGAGGTGAATCCCTGACATGTGTCTTGAGACAGCTTTTGTGGTGATGTACATTCACGTGGGCCCCACATTTTCTGGGAAAATCAAGACGTAGGGCCTGAAAGATTCAAGGGTCGATAGCGAAAAAAAATAAACGCCGCGGGCGTGCGCCGGTGTCAGGGTAACCGTGGACCACGCTCGCCTGTGGGGGGGACTTGCCAGGAGACTCTTGGCTTCCTGAAAAGTCGCTCCGAGCGAAGTACCAGGACAAACCTCTTCCGAGTCACTTGGAAAGAAGAACTTTCCGAGTTTGATGGGATAGCGCTTGGTGTTTGTCAGCCCGGTTTGGAGGGCTGCAGAGGCTTCTGCTCAGTAATTTGGGAGGTTTTTTTTTTTACCTTTAAAAAGTTTATTGAAGTTTGCTCAATTGGTAGTTTTGCTCACCCGTAGCCTCCGAGTATTCAGTTCTCCTGTCTTTGGAATGAATTCACAGTGAAAGTTCTGCAGATTGTGGGTGCAAGTGCTCCCTGTGCTTCCTAAAGGGGATATATTCTCTCCCACGTAGGATTTTGTGGGCAGCAAGTGAAGCCGTCAGTTGGAGGTACTCGCAGGGCAATATTGGATAAGTCGAATTGCAAAATAACCTGGGACCAAGATCTGTGCATTCTTAAGCGAATAAGCAAAAAGTTGCAAGTGAAATGAGCAAAGGGCATTTTATTCTTTTGTTATATTGTCATATTGCAAAAATATTCAAATATCTTCTCCATGAAGACATACAGTTTTTGTGTTTCAACTGCCAGGCTCTAAATAAAATATTTACATCAAAAACAAAGATTTAGCTTCCATTTATTGTGTAGGCAGAGAACGCGGTGGTGTTCTCTATCAGCTTTTTGGACGACTCCCAGAACTAATGGCCTCAGGTGGGCTGACTGAGCTTTGGGGGTGAGAAGCTGAAGACAGGAATAAAAATAGTACAGTTTTCACTAAAGAGTGGGTTTGTTTTTCTTCAGGGTATGCATTTACTTAGAAAAATACATATTTAGATAAGCGATGTCAGATGAATAATTGTGATATTAGGAGCGGTTTTGGACAAGTAGAATGGCATTCTAGGTGGCTCTTGTTAAATACTTTACCTTTCCTTCACTTATTTTCATTTCCTGTGTCTTCCAGGAAGGCTCTCCATTTTTCAAAATGTGTTTTAGGAGTTCTGAGTATGTGGATTTTGCCCATTGTATTGTTCAGAAGGTCATACTTGTATCATAGAAAAGCTAAGGAAGTATTATGACAAATCTTCTGGCATCATAATAATAAACAATGAGCAACACTTTGCTATCAGCAGGCATAGAAAGGCAACCTTTATTTAAGTTTCTTCTCTTATGAAGAACTGATTAGTAGTTTGCAACTAAGAGATAAAAATTCTTATTTTATTAGATGAGTGACAGTATTTCAAAACCTTGCTGATTACTTTATACTAACTTGAAGGAGGCATTGGAAACCATGAAAATGCAGCGTGCCCTTCTAAATAAAACTTGAGTTCTGCATGCAATTTCCAACTTGTCTCCTACATCGATACTATTTCTTAAACAGGCAAGATTTAAAAGATATTTCTGATATGGCTGTCACTTTTGATATCATAATTTGAAACTTGTATCTCAGGGGAGTGGTTTACATAAGGCAGGTAGAAACATTAAAACAAAATGACAGTCAAGTTAGAAATTTTGTTTTCACCCAAATGCTTATCAATAAGGAATACCAGAAAGTTCTATTAATAGTTGAATTTATTCAGTGTATTCTAATAAATTAAGTATTTTGAATGAATAATTACATTTACTTAAAAATTCTTTAGGGTTTTTGTTTGTAGCAAACTTTAGCGTAATTGTCCTAATAACCCCCTCCTGGGGGTGCTAGGTTTCTGGCTGCAATGGAGTTTGCTCTTGGTCTCCTTACCTCCTCTAAAGTGCATTAAAACCGTTGAAAACACCAAAAACATTCATTTTTCTATATGTGAAAGCTGCAAAATATAATTTGAAACATGAAACTCTTGTATTCCTTCTGCCTCTCAAAGCCCTAGCATCAAAATTCTCTCAGCTCACAAAGTCGAGAAACTTATTCTGTCCTTATGCTAGGAATCTTCAGGATAACCTTTCCATTTAATGAAACAAAATTTTTGCTTTTTGTTCGGGGATTACAAAGTACAGTAGTTAGGATTAGATATACCTTGTTTGTTGTAATGAAAGTATACTTGTCTGATTTAAAAAAAAACATTCTGCAACAATGTTATTACAAAGCAATTAAAACTTAAACATTAAAGTTAACATTAGTAAGTTTAAATAGCTTTGTTATAATATTTATTTAGAGGCATGGATGGAGCGACAAGTGAGTCACCCTTTCTACTCCATTTGTATTATTTGGATATTTATCTCAATTCCTGAGAGTAGACGTGGTGTTTGAGTAGATTCCTTGACTGAAAATAGTTCTGTTGTCAGCTTGTTTTTAGAGGCAGCAAATCAGTAGCATCAAATTGGTCAATTGTGACCTATTTCTATTTTTCTTGCTGGCTCTTTATTCTATTTCTTGTGGTGCTTCTCTGATGGAAGTTTCTCAGCCATTTTACCAGATGAAAACAAATTTTTTGAAATTTACTCCAAAAAGCACTGTAAGAAGGAAAAAGTGGTCTGCTACATAAAGGTGTGATATATTCAGTAAGAGCCAAGTTATAAAGTTGGGAAGGAGAGAAGGGAGCACTTAGACATTTAAATGGCCAAGTTAAACACAATACACAATTAGGGTAGCTGGACCCTCAGGTGTTCATAAACCCATACCAGGGACCTGTAGAGAGAAGTTGTGGGAACCAGGGAGAAAGAGAGCCCCAAAAGTGCCTTGTTTAAGTTGGCTGTCACAGTAGCTAACCCTCTGTAACTTGGCACATTTAGAATTTATCACACTTATGACTGACCTTTATCCTTTTTCCCATTTACCTTCTTTTGTACTTACAAAGTTTTATTTTTTCAAAGAAGTAATTTCTTTAGAAATATAATGAAGTGGTAAAACTTCAGCTCTCGATTTAAAGAAGAAATGCAAACTGTAGAATCTGAATGAAAAGTCAATGGATTTTAAGTCTATAACCTTTTGAAAGTCAGAAAACCTATCTATTAGGTTGTATTCTCTAGTGGAAAAGCTCTTGAAATTGTAGGTGTTAAAAAAGCCACTGCAGGGAGCTTGTCCTAGCCCCTAAACTTAATAGAAACGTTAAACTCTCCAGTCCTTACTTAAACACCTCCCCCCCCAAAGACAATATATTTTCTTATAGGTAGACAGGTGAAGTATAACAACACAGCAAAAAAGAACGTGGTTCCCTTACACTCCATCGCCATGTGTTTTATTTCTTAAGAAAATAACCTTACCCCACTAGAGAATCAGTTTTGGTTCTGGAAATGATGCCATAGTAGGAAAAATAAAAGCCCTGAATTTTGTGTGAAAAGACAGTTGCATTAAAACAGTTTAATAGTTTGCTTTTAATTAAAAAATTACAATATAGCTTTTCTCAATTATTTTTACATAAGCAAGCATGACTCCATTTTTTAATAACTAGATTTTAACCTAAGGTAAGTTTTAAAAAAGATATTAAGAATGTATCTGTAAATGTGTGTGTGTGTGTGTGTGTGTGTGTGTGTACATATTTTCATGATTGTGAGCACAAAATGCTCTACTAATTGTGCAGCACATAGCAATGTAGGTTTTTACTTTTGGATTTAGATGCTAGAAAGCCTGATTATTGGAAACACTGCAGAAGCTCAGTGTTTGACATCCATACCCCCTTCAGACAGTTGCCGTAGTTCTTCTATTCATCTATCAAGCAGTGACTGTTTCTTCCCTCTATCACCTCTAAATTATACTGACTAGATGTTGAAGTCATTAAATTGATTATAGTCCAATCAGTAGACAATCCGACATAAACAAAAACAGCAATTACAGTTGGCAAGAATCCCATGAGTGCGAGTCAAAGTTCCAGAACTGATGGTCCAGTGAGTCTTTTCCAAAACGCCGGTTTCATGATTTCCACAGTTCTGGCAGCATCTTCTTAGAGGGAGGGCACAAAAATTCATAAGATTCCACTTGGCCTTAAAAACAAAAACATCTGTTTGATGCATGAGTGGATTGTTGGCTTTTATTCATCCAGCCAAAAAAGGGCAAAAGTAGGATATTGAACATAAAAGCATACCTGTAAAAATGAAATTACAAAGGGATTTGAGATTAGCAGCTTTTTATAAAGCAAGCTGTTAATACTTTTCCTTTTTTGTTTTGCCAGAATATTCCCACATCCCTTGAAATCTGTTGTAGTAATTGACAGCAGTGACGTCTGACAGCGCTGACAAAATTTTTCAACTTTTTGGTTCCAGTAATTAGTTCTTTTTACATGCTTATCTAGATCATTGAAAGTCTTGTAGCATATTTATAGGATAATTTCTCTTTTATCTCATAGGAACATTTTTGCTCCCTTTTATTTCTAAAGGAAGTCTGTGAGAATTGGTTACCTGTTAAATTCTAGTGAAATACTTGTTGACAGAAGTTGAAATGTAATATTAAGTATATTTGCTTGAGTTTTCATTTTGATGTAAAACCATGCGATGAGGAGAAAGAGATTTTAATAGTAGAAAAGAGCAATTCTACCAAAATGAGTTAAGAATTTTGTGAAGGGTCTGTTTTTCCTATTACTGTGCTTTATTAATTCATCTGACAGAATTCACATTGTTGGCTTAATGTCCTTAATCCTGTTGCCATCGAATACGTTCCTTATGGCTGGATTTAATAGGTACCATGTTAAGATTTTAGTTATTTTATAAGAGAGAAAACCATTTTAAAACTTGCAACACTTGTAACATATTTTAGCAGCCTTATAGATTGTTAAAAATGTAAATGTTGTCATTGGTAATGTGTTAAAAGTGCTTTGGAATTGAATGAGATTTTGATATGAAGGGTCTCTGGCTAAGTATTTTCCCAGAGACCCTTTGCTATCAAGATTTTCTGCATTGACTCCTATTGTATTGTCAAAGGTTAAAGTTAGTTGGGGGTGGGGGATGCATGACACTTTCTAATCCCACTTCAATTAAATCTGAAATATGTTTCTGGTTTTTTTTTTTTTTTTGGATTACAAAGTACAGTAGGTAGGATTACATATACCTTGTTCGTTATAATGAAAGTAAACTTGTTTGATTTAAAAAAACATTCTGCAACAATGTTATTACAAAGCAATTAAAACTTAAACATTAAAGTTGATAACAGTAAGTTTAAATAGCTCTGTTATAGTATTAATCAAATAGTGTAAGGAAAGCTTTTAAATGGTTTAAATAATTATGCAACTCTTGGCATAAAAGCCTGACACAGGGTAAATCTATGAAAACTAAGTAGAACTGTGGCCATTTATTTATTTATTTATTTTTAGGCAGCTGTAGCTTTTAGCGTGCATCACATTTTACCTCTAGTATAAGTAATTATGCCAGTTTAGTAATTATTAGAGATGAAAGAAATTCAGTAAGATACAAATTCTTTAAAACTTCAGTAGCTTCAGTTTTAGCAGGGAAAATGATAAAGCAGCAGTTATCCAGCTGCCTGGGGACCCTGCCACAGCTACATGGGGCTGATTTTGGGGGTATTGTTACCATGGCAGCACATGCAATTGGCATTCCTACGCTAGGTGTCTGATAGCAGAGTTTTTAAATCTGGTCTTAAAAAAAAAAAAATCTAGATCCAGATTCAAATACGACTGCCTAGAAACTCCCCTTTCTTAGAAGATTAAAAAGAAATAAATGAATACATTTAAAAATTATTGTTGGACATTATGTAATTTAATTTCATGGGATAGAAAATGCTTTGAAAAATGTATATGTAAAATTGTCAATTGCATGTATGTATGTGTTGAGAATGTTGAGCATTTTAAGTCTTTTCAAATGAAGATGATTTACTTTGGAAACCTTCTACTATTTATACATGAGTATAACTCTCAAGCTAAATCTATTCAAGTGATTGCCATTCAGAATATTCATTTACATAATGTAGTTTGTTAAAATTGCATTTTGGTATTTTGGTTACAGTATAAATTTTTTCTTAGATATGTGAAACCACAAAGTTTCAGCCCTTCAGTTATCACAACTCAGTATGAGATAAACACATAAATGATATGCATATATGCAACATACTCTTTTTGTTTAAAGTACATTTTGCTTAGCAAATCCATATGTGCTAATTACTTTTTTTAAGGGACAAATTAGATTGAGTTGGATTTTGCCTAATAAACATTTGTGTCATTTTAAGGAACATAATTTCCTTTTAGAAATTAAAAATCACTTTACCCTTGAGGACCATTATTTCATGATTTTTATTACCTTCTTTTTTTCTTATGTTTGACTTTTTCCAAAATCTTATCCCATCAGTGTTTTCTGAGAGAGATATCAATATGGAAACTTATTTACCTGATGGGAACAAAGGAGATATGTGGCTCTCATTCTCGAGTACAGATAGTCTCATGTGTTCATACAGAGTACATTGGTGAAAACAATTGGAGAGGTCAGGAGTCCACAAGGTGAACTATAAATTGCTGTACTTATGAGGATGCTGTGACCAGGAATCTAAAAGTATTACAGTATTTTAAACTATATATCGACTTTTAGAAACAAATTCTAGCATTTCATATACATGTTCTTTAATATAATTCCCTTCCTTCACAATAGAACCAGATTAGGTCTAGTAAGTGCATCAGTAAGACTAAATAGAAATTGCTTTTCGTATTCCTAATGATTTACCTTGTCTCAATTGTTTTGTTTATTAGACATATGCTATCACTAGTATCATACTTTTAGCTCTTCTTATTTTTATATATATAAAAAAGGCAATTAAGCATTTATGAACAACACTCTACCAAGTATTAATGAAACCAGTAGAAGTATTGGCTGGAAGGTGGTGCCATCATGTTTTTTTTATTCATTAGCTTATGTGTGGAGTCTGAAGTTGCTGCATGTATTCTGCAGAATGGTTTGGGGCTGTCTCTGTGCAATATATAAAGTTAGATGCATTCTTTGCAGACATAAGGCAAGAGTTAAAAAGAACTGTAGACTCAAGGGAATGCATATTAATTCCTGGAAAGGATTGAGAATAAAATAGAAATGATTAGTTATGGTAGTAAGTGTTGTGTCTTAGATGGTAGTTTGAGGAGGGAGATGGTTGCAGAGTGGAAAGGGCACAGGGGCAAGCTCTGATTTGCTTTCTGTACTTTTTGGCAAGCCACTTATCCTCTGTTTTCTAGGATTCAGATTTCCTCTCTGTAAAATGAGGGAGCTCATTTCATTATTTAAAAGGTTTTTTTTTTTTTCTTTCAATGCTTGTTTCGTCCCAGGTACTGTACTAAGTTCTGAGAATTTAGTTGTGGACAAAACAGATACAGCCTTGCTCTTATAAAAGTTATGGTCTAGAAAACTGGATGAGACTTTTAAACATCTTCCATTGCTGTTTAATTTGGGGAAGGAGGCAATGCAATTTGGGAGAAGGAGATACATATATGTAGTTTATTCACTTTTTCATCAAGTTAAGTGGATCAATTAAAAAAGTTAGATACATAGGTTTCAAAACGTTTGGTGCCAAAACTTTGAAAGCTAACTTTTTAGGAATGGCGAGTTATGTTTTCTTTTAAAATTAAAAGATAAATATGCTCACTTGAACTGCAACTGTTAAATACAATATATAGAATATTTATTTCCAACACTTTTGGATTCACATCATTGAGTTTTTAATATCTTTTACCCTCCTATAAGATTAGATAATATTTTTGTAAGTTAATTGTGTGATGTTAATATTTATTTTAAAAACGTTCAAGGAATTGATGATATTCTTTACGATAATTGAAGCCTCTTGGAGAATGTGTATGATATTGATATTTAAAAACCTCAAAATTAAAATTCAGGTAGGGATCCCTGCTACATAAAAATGAGGTGAAATAAGTCATGAGGAATTCAGTCCATTAAATATTCAGGAATAGACAGACTACTAAAGAATAAGACAAGTTGATATTGAAAAGTCCATAGCACAAGTTTGATAATTTTTTTCCTTGGGAGACAGGCGAATGCTTTCAAACAAACTTTTACAGAATCATAAATCCTAAACATAAGACTGTTTAGGGATAATGATCTTGGGTATCTTGATCTTCATGTTCAAAGATGTGAGTGCTGAATGAATGGTGATAGTGGAGTGTAACTGACCGAAGAAAAAGATGATCAACATGAAATCCCTTTTGTCTCCTCCAAAATCATATAGGTCATTTACATAAGTATTGCATCATTATACCCAATTTTTAATCTTCAAAATAAAACCATTACAAGATAATAACACCATTTTATAGCTCCCATTAAATGTAACTGTTTTTTATACTTGCTGATTTGCATATTTTAAACCCAGTATGAGTGTGATGGGCTGTGCGCAGACCCCTGGGATAGCTTCTGAGCTCTGTTTTTGCATGTATGTCCCTGTCCCTCAGGCCAGGAAAGTGCTTAGCTAGGTGCCTGACTTATACTAAGTGCTCAGTAAACTTTAGTAGAACCAAATCACTATTTTTTATGAAATGAATGACTTCTGTGTTCCCTTCAATCACTAACATTGTAGAATTCTCATATCGAGAAATTTTAATTCTTACAAGTTGATCAATAATTCATATTAATGGGGCAGGCATGCTTTTTAAATTATGAACTTGATTGAGTTGTAGCTGATGGAGCAAAATCAAACAAATGGGTTAGATGGTCTTTCCATTATGATTTCTTGTCTAGAACTAATACAGAACTAACAATTTAGGTAGCTAATATAGAAGGACACATGTATTACACACTGTACCCTTCTCAGGGCCTTTATAAAGAATCTAACTCCATTCAAGTCCTGGCATTTCCATGGAGTACTTTGTAGCTTCTAGATGAGAGCCTTGGACCAGTGACCAATTCTCCCCGCTAGGGGTTTGTCATATCTCACTGGGAACAGCCCTTATATCAGCAGCTGCTTTGCGCTAGAGATTGTATGTATGTGTGTGTGACTAACTTTGTGTTTGCCTGGGTCTCTCATGGATGTTTGCAGTGGGAAGGGTATGAACCTGCAGCAATACAAATGTTTGAGCCAAGGTCAAAGTGTATTGCTTTAAGGACAGCATTTTAATTTAGTTTGACTTACGTTGGCTAGTCATCTTCAATTCTGTTCATCCGTTTGCCCAAATGCTGGTGCCATTTTTATATAGCAGCACGTCCCAAACCTTTGATTTTCACAGCTTCACTTTGAACCTCTTTTCAAGTCGGTTTTGTATGATAAAGGCTTGAATATTGTTTCCATTTTGTAAGATTCATCTCACATCTCCTGTGAGACTTTTTTTCTGACCCACCTGAATTAAAAGCGCTCTTTTCTTTATTTATTATCCCCTCTATATCTCATATATCATAGAAATTATGGCTCTAAGTTTTCTGGTTTGCTGATAAGCCCTTTGAGAGCAGGGTTTTGTGTTTCTTTTCTTTGAATCCTTGTAACCTAAAACTAGATGGTAAACCAACAAACATAGAGCTATACAAACAAATGTATTAATTCAGTCATTAGTTTGGTCAAATATTTACTACAGATCCACCATTTACCAATCTGGGAGTGATAGGAGGTGGGGATGCTATGAAGGAGACAGATGTGGACTATGTTCTTGTGGAGTTAGAACCAAGCAGTTTCAGGTGCTAAGGGTACAGTAAGGCAGCAGTCCCCAACATTTCTGGCACCAGGGACCAGTGCTCCTATGAGAATCTAATGACTGATGATCTGAGGTAGAGCTGAGACAGTGATGCTAACACCTAGGAGCAGCTGCAAATACAGACATAGCTTGTCTCCCTCGCCTGCTGCTCACTTCCTGCTGTGTGGCCCCATTTCTAACAGGCCATGTGGACCGGTACTGTTCTACAGCCTGGAGGTTAAGAATAAGTCAAACTCAGTTGCTCATGGGTTCATGGGAACTACCAGTCTATGAAAACATATTTAGATAATTCGTTGTGTCCCTCATAATGTTATTTAACCTCAAACTACACTTTGTTTTGCAATAATAGTGTACTTTCAATTCATACAAGTATTTCTTTTACATTATTTGCACGCTGCTAACTTGTGTACGGGTTCTGGCCGTCCTTTGTTCACGGACCTGGTTTTCCACTCTAAGAAAGCTACTCTATCTATATCCATTCAGTTTTTAACCACTTAGATCTATTTATTCTTCCAAATATCTGGATTTCTTTGGATTTTTATAGCTGTCTAAATGCTGGATAAACACACTCATTTTGGTATCTTAAGACAATTTAACAACTCCCCTTTTCATTTCACCTCATAGATAATTTAGGAAAATATATACATCATGTAGTAATATGTTTCTGCTTGTAATCTTTGCTGATCTTTGCAAGTTCTTAGCAAAATTTCTACAATAAGGAGCTTAGTAAATACTGGAATATGGCAATGTATCAAAAATCCATTAGTTTGTTATGTAATTGAAAATTTATATAGGAAAACTAGATTATAAAAACAGTAATCTACCTATCAGCACTTTTTCCTCTTTTTTTTTTAACTTTTCAACTCATATCTTTTAGACATTTTCTTTAGTCTCTCTTCACAATAGTATTATTTATAGAGTCCCAAAAAGCAGTTCATGAGAGGACTTTAAAGCTACACGTATCCAACCTTTACCACCATCCACATAATCCTCCAAGCCAAGTCTGAGTAAGATGCATCCATACCCTGGACAGGCTAATAACTGTGCTGCCCCTTGCAGCTGCTCTTTAAATATTTGTTCTACAGTTATTTAGAAATCATGCTGATTCTAGTGGTAATGTCCTCAGGCAGCAAACTGGACTGTTCTTAGATGGCATTATACATATGTAGGTATCTCAGGTATCTTTTCCCAAGCAAAAGTAGGAGCTCTCTGTATTGTCCTCTCTAAATGTATTTCCTAGAAATCCCTCCATATCAACACTTAGAACCTCTCCTCTTTATTCTAACAACTCTACACTATCCAGAGTATGGGGTTTTGTCATTTATTTAGCCTTTTCCCCACTGGTGGCCATTACATTGTTTCTATTTATTTACTTATTAATTATATTACTGTTTACAAATGTTGCTTCAGTGAGCATATACACATACTTGCTGACGTGTGTGATTATATATATGGAGTGAATTCCTAAAAATAGGATTTCTGGGTGAAGGGAACATGCTTTTACTGTTTTGATAAATACTGCTAGTGTGCCCTCCATAGAGGTAATGCCAGTTCTTACTGCTGTTAGCAGCAGGCTTAGAGAGTGACTGCATTTAAATACTTTAGCTTTGCTAATGTGGCTTGTGAAACAAACTGGTATTTCATTGACATTTTAATTAGCATTTCTATCATTATGAGCATCTTTTCATGTGTTTATATACCATTTGAATTTTCTGTGAATCACCTTTTTATTTTCTTGGTTCTTTTGGCTTTTGGTTTGAAAGATAAACTCATTATTAAGAAAATTAGTTTTTGTCTGACTTACGTAAATATTTTGCCTAGTTTGTCTTTGTATTTGTGGGTGGGAATTTTTTTTCTTTTGCCACATAGAAAGTCCCCCCTCCCATCATTCTTTTAGTTCTGTCTTCCCCAATTACACTTTGTCTGCTCCCCTTTCACACTTGTGTCTCCAGCACCTAAGCATATTCCTGGAAATATAGGAGGTACTTAGTAAACATTTAGTAAATGGGGTCAGTATAGTATGGTGGTTAAGATCTTGGCTGTTTAACCAGACTTCCTAGGTTGAAGTTCTAACCTGGTTGGCCTTGGGCAAGTTATTAAATCACTTTGAACTACAGTTTTTGTATCTACAAGACATGGTAATAATAGTATGTAGTTCATAGGATTGTTGTGAGCATTAAGAGTTAATTCATATATTCTCTTAGAATAGTATTTGGCAGACAAGAAGTACCTAGTAAATGTGACTTACTCTTACTCTGAACAGTTTTCTCACTTTGGTGGAGAAATTCTTCATCCTGTGCTTTACAACTCCTTTCTACTCTAGAAAATTCCTATTTGCTATGGTTCATGTTGGGAATTTCGAGGTCTCTGTGTGATTGGACAGAGCCCTTTCCGAGGCCTGTCTTGGGTAGGTTCTTTGCAGATGACTTTGCTGGTTTCAGTCCTCCGTGGCCAGCCCTTTCACACTGGCCAAAGCAGTGCTCAATTCCCAGCTCCTCTTTGCTTTGCCCATGTAGAGAGAATTCTGAAAGAAAAATTTCTGCAGAAATTCCAATTAAAAGATAATGGAAACATAAAGTGGAGCTAATTAATTTTAGAGCCTCTGTCATCTTTTTGGTAAGTCAGGTCTGTGTCTTTGAGTTCTTTGCAGAAGGGCCATGCTAATTTGCAAAGGTAGGCTAATTGTTCTTGGGAGAGGAACTAGAGACAAATAATTCACATATCATTATGAAGGTTTAATCATAGTAGATTTATTAATAATCCTTAAATTAAAAAGGTAAATCTGGGCTCAGGTTTACAAAGGAATTAGCCGAACAAGGGGATGATTTTCTACATCACCATACTCATCAGTAAATTTATCTAGAAGCATTTTCTTTTAGGCTTCGGAGAGGAATTTTGTGTTGTTTAGAAGTCTGTGTGAGTATAGAGTGTGAAGAGGAAGGAGAATGCAGGAATGTGTTTGTTCACTGGCTGTTAACTCCTAGTCCTTGGCTGGCTATGTTTCACTGTTTTAATTTTATGTGAAATCTTGTTTGGGGGCAGATTGTCAGAAACTTTTCCCCTCAAAATTTTTTCTCCGTTCTTTCTTGCAGTTAATCCTAAATTTTGTTTGCTTTATTTTTCCTTCCTTCCCTTGTTCATTTAGTCAGCAGTCCTACTCTCTCTGTGAGTTCATGAAATCCCCTAGTCCCCACTCCCAGATTGCTGGGCTCTGGCTGTCCCCCTGGGTTTTAGAAGCCCAGCTTTAGTCATTGCCCGCTGGTTGACCTCAGCACTCATTTGTCTGGTGATGTTCTGTGTAGACAGTACCATCTCTTTTTATTTTAACTATATTATAACTGTCACCAAGTTGTCTTTCCATACTAAGTCTAAAACCTTAATATATCCAATCGGATGACTTTCAAATATCCACTTATACCTTATCTTTCAACCTTAATGCTAAATGAAGTGAAAGAAATAGTAATGAAAATCAGAGTGGAGAGAGTCAAGTGGGTTGTGTGAGGCCGTTTTTATTGAGAGGAATATCCTTAAATGATAGTGAGTGACAAAAGAAATTTCACTTTAGGATAATTTGAAATAGATATTCCAGAAGAGACTTTAGAAAGGATAGATTGGCTAGGTTGGTCATTTAGTTTCCTGACAGGTCAGCCACAGCTGGGCCTGGAAGTGCTAAGGGACACAGCAAGGTGCAGAGTGTTGCAAGTGGGCCAAGGACACTAGAACACCCATCCCCCCTGCCGTCTTCAAGACCCAAAGAACTTTAGTGTTCCCAGTCACACCATGACTTTGTGACAGAACAGGGAGGAGCATCTCAGTCTCTTGATTTCTAATTCTAGGAATGACCTTTCACGACTGTACACATTGTGAACTATGGAAAGAGAAGGGACTTTCCCTACCTCTCTCAGACTCTACAGAAGCCAAAACACTGGGGCTCTTCCCTATTTTAGTTTTAGCTGTCAAGGTCTCTGGTTTTTGGTCCTATATGCACAATCAACATGTCCCAGTGAGTTGTCCTGAGGGATCCAGTGTCTGATGGACCTACATTTGAATCCCACATCTTATTGGACCTCTTTAAGCCTCAGTTTTCTTACCATTAAAAAGGTAAGAAACTATTTCATAGGACTGATGTATTAGGTAACAAATATAAAAGGCTTAACAGATGCATAGCAAGTTGGTAACTAGTAAACAGCCTTTTATAATAGATGCAGTTCATAGGGAAGCTGAAGGAACATGCACAATTTGTCCTCTTTATGTTTCCCTCTTCTGCAAAGTCTTGATGGGTGACACAGTTCTGAGGCTTCCTTGCCTCTTTGTGTGGAGCAGAAAATCTTTCTCCTTCTGTAGAGACCCTAAGAAGAATTGTGTGTTTTTTACTTAAGCCCTTAGTCACCACCTTCTACAATAAAAGTGGGTAATGGAACCAGGGAGGACGTGAGTTCGCTCTTTGCGTTTTGGCACCTTTTTAATATTTTTAGAGACACCGTGTAGCTATTTTATTTGATCCTAACTTAATGTTATCATTTTCTATTTCATAGGAGAGGAAACTGAGGCACAGACACTGGGCTCATCCAATTTGATGGCTGAAGTAGAAAAGGATTGTAGGTTTCCTGACTTGAAAATGGGCAGTCCTTACTCTCATAATTTTCAAATAGGAGAAGCCAGGGTCAATCTTAAACCAAATGAAGAGGTGGAAATAATAAATTTTCTGGCCACCACATCTCTTCTCTGCAGTTCCATTTTGCTTTAATCATTTAGATATCATTTCCCTCACCTAGTTCACCTAGTTCACTCCGTCCCCACAAAAAGTTACTTCTACAAGGAAAAATATGATGTGATAATAGTCAGTTACACCTGAGAGAGAATCAAAAGCTGTAGAAACCTGAGAAATCCCAAATTGTGTGATTAAAGGCTTTGGCTTCTGATAAAAGAATTGCATGCCACAGAAAGATCCCAGAGATACTTTAAAAGAGGGTGTGATGGGTGCTGGAGTGAGGGCTCCAGGAGTGAGTGCTTTCCCATTGCTGGTGAAATCTCAGCAGAAAGACCTTCTTACAGAGACTGAGCAGACTTGCAAAGGTCTTCGTCTGGATGCTCTCACTTGAAGGCCAGCTTTGTTAGGGTGGAGCCCACCAGTTTTGTGTTATAGGAAAAAGTGAGTAGTGCTTGTGCCTGCAAAATTATAGCAATGGATCTGACTTTGGTTGAATAGCCTCCTGGTAATGTTACGTTGGCTGTTTTAAATACACTGTGGAGAAGCTAGGGGAAAAACCAATTCATATTCCCCACTGGCAGATTACCATCCTGAAGCAGTCTGTTTTCTTTCATTTGGGATGTGCCACTTTTTTATACAAATTTTCTTTGTTGCTGTGTGGAGGTGGGCCCACCTGTTAGGGATGGATTATTCCAAGGACCCGTGGGACATGGATGCCATCTGTGGATAGAATTGGGCACAACCCATCACCATTCCTGAAAATATGACTCCAATTCTGATGTCTCATAAGTGGAACTTCAGAGATGAAACATACTTTTCTCTCTCTCTTTTTTTTTTTTTTAGCTGTGGCTAAGTATAAAATTTGAAAGCGTTGGATTCATAAAAATTATAAGCAGCAATAGAATTGACTAGTTTAGTTTCCTTATTATTCTTGTAGAAAATAAGATGAAATCTGGCTTTTTCTGACCCACCATCTGAAAACATGCTCTTTCTCCATGTATATTTACTGAAAAGTATACCTACTTACATATATACACATATATATTCTTATTAAAACTATGGGGAAAAAGTAAAATAATAAATATGGATGGTTATTTACCAGCTATACTCCCTTATGTATGATTGATTTAGATGATTTTCTTTATATTTGGAGATTATCTGAAAGTAAATCATCATTTAAAATATGTTTGTATATAACGTTATAAAATAAATAAGTTCACATTATCTTGACAAGTCAGGATTGAAACAATATAAGTGGAACCATTCTCAGAAATGACTATTAATTTATAGTTACTAAGATAATGGCTTACACGTTCACTTTCAGTTCTATCTGGGTAGCTCTGTAAATTGCGTATTGATTATGCTAATAACACTGGTGTCTTTATTACTTGTCTGCAGATTCATGCAGATTAAATGCACTTTGGCAAGGTTGTCATTCTGTAGGAAAAAGTGCATTTTAAAAGTCTTTTTTGGAGAGATTGAGTTAAAACTAAAGAAAAACATCAATTAAACTCGTATGGAAACTTAAGGAATTGTATTCTAGGAAATGAAAAGTGCAGTTAAAAAGTTAAAAAATGATGCTCCTATATTTTCTTTGTTTCAGATTCCTTAAGGAAAGTGTTGCAGAAATGGTGCTAAATCAATAATAATCTATTTTTATGGTTTATTTTTGGTTGTATGGCTTTTCTTGTTTTGTTTATCAGGCTAAAGGAGCCTTAGACATTTAGGGTTACATGTATTTTTAAATTTATTATCCCAACTAGAGGAGAACAAAATGAATTTTTTTCCAATTACACATAAATTTTCCTGTATTTTGTAATAGCTCATAAGTCATAAATCACAGCTTCACTTTTTGTTCTGCTCTTTCATTATACAAACATGTACCTAATTTTATAGGATTTTTTTCTTCTTTATCTTTTGTCAAGCCATCATGTTACCAAAGCAGTTGTTTAGAAATCACTTTCTTATCTTTGAGTGGGATCACTTCTTAGAAAAATGGGCCTTCCACTTGTATGCCACCTAGGAAAGAAAAGAATCTTTTAGAAATTTGTTTTCAAATTATTTTCCATTTTATTTTAATAGCAGTTGAATTCCTAGCTTGTTTGAGAATCAGTTGGAGCTGCCAAATGGGGGGAAAAACAAAAACAAATGAAGTTTTTCATGTTTCTGGGTAGTAAGATTCCAGTTAGACAAATCTAGTTGTGTCCCTGTCTTTGAAATATATCATTGAAATTAAGGGGAAGAACTGCCTAAATTAGAAAAAGTAAAGTTACTAATCAAGAGATTGGAACAATAGTATTGGTGTGATTTTTGTGAATGAGATTGGAGTTTACCTTTTCAAAATGTAAAACCGAATACTGGTACATTGTAGCAAGAGAATGTTTCTTGTTCAGAACTAAAGAAAAACATTTTCTCCCTAGGCTAGTGTTTCAGTAATTGTTAATAGTCAACTTTAAGTGTCCAATTCAGAAATATTGTTACAACTGGATTGGTATTATCTAAAATAGCTGAAGTAATAATAAAGTTAGTGAAAGTATCAGAAAACATGATGTCTGGAATGTAAAGGCTTTTTGCTCCAGACTTTCTTTTGCTGAGGTGGTGTAATGCTTCCTACGTATGCTACTATAGTTATGACTTAATACGTTTAAGGAGGAAATAACTAACTAGACCCTTTCCCAAACATCCAAATATCTAAAGTTTAATATGTTTCATTTATTTTTATAGTTGTCCTAAGAAGCATTTTTCAGTATATCTGGTCATTATGTGCTAAAAACTACATATAAATACTTTTAAATAATTTGTTTTCCTCCAAAGTGGACTTTCAGCAGTTTAAAATCTCTTTACTATGGAGAATTAATACCTGTATATCTGGACATTAAAAACATTTTTATTTTTTTATAAAAAAATGGAAGAAAAGGTCCATGAAACTTGGTTTAAGATTAAGCAGAGGGATATAGAAGTTGTTTGTTTTGTAGGAAGTTAGGGACTATATGAGATTCAGATATCAACAGCCCCTTCACAGTTAACCAACACTGTTGGACCTTTAGGCATCAGTTGAAAGAGTGAAGAGTCTCAGATCTGGCAATCAAAGCTGTATTCCAAAAAGTCCCCTCAAAACAAAACAAATATCAAAAAGACATTGGTTAGTTCACGGAAAAATATTCATCTAGAAAAATCTTTAGCAAGGCAATCTTTTCTTTCTTTATTAGGTTAGATGATTTTGAGTTTCTGTACTCATTTTTGTCTTCCTTTCACCTTTTATCTTGTTTACTTATTATCACTATTTTTTTTCACAAGAAGGCTCCACTCTTTAAAATGAATGTTTTAATATATTTATGTGGGTCTTATTAAAAGTAATGGTCTAGTGTTAATACATTGTTTTGTATAAAGGATTATGAACTGCCTGTAGAATCATGTGAGTTTATTAAATTAATGGTTAATGATTTTTTTTTTTTAAAGATGGAATAAAAGAAATATTAGAATTAATATCTGGTCTCTTTTCACCTCATCCTTTCAGTTACCAATGGGGCATCTTTCTAAAATGTAAACAAGATTGGTCACTCTTCCTTAAATCCTTCAATGACTTCTCATTGTGCTGAAGTTCACATTTAGACAGAGCACAGTAGTTACTTCATGATCTTGCTGCTTTTCCAGCCTTTTCTCTGCCACTGCCCCCATTTCTTTCCAGCCTATCCAGTTCTCCTGATTTGAATAGCCCCTCAATCGCACTTCCTAGAAGGCATGTTGTTTTATGCAGGTGTGCCTTTACATACGTTTCCTCCGTTTGGAGAATGATTTTCTTCTTGTCCTCAGTGCTACTCATTTTTTAAAACATAGCTCAAGTTACTCTTCTTTGGGTCAAATTTTTCTGCTCTGCACCATCTGATTTAAATGCCCCTTGTCTGTGTGAGTTCATCCATCTGCCTTCTGCAGTCATTGATTTACTTCTCTCTGTTTCCCCCTGCTCTGGTGCTTGCCAGCCCTTCTCTTGTTGTGGCATATGCAGAAAAATGTTTTGAATGACACACTTGGGTAAATGGAGAGGCAACAGGCTTGCTGTTTCTAGTCAGCCCAAACTCTACCTGGCCACTTTAAGGACTGAAAGGATCTGTAGCCTTCAGCAACTGAACCCACTTTAACTCACTAGTTGAGAAGCTCTGCAGAGGAATGCAGGCTCCTTAGTACAGGGCCCAAGTCTTAGACTTTGCATCTCCGGGGCCTTAGCCAAATGCCTGTGTTTGCCTAGTTAGTGCTCAGTAAATGCTTGTTTACTGAAGTTGTGACAAGGCAGCCATAGTAATTCAGTTTGAAAGTTAAATGACTTTAAGATAGGAGTATGTTTATCGATACTCTTTATATGAAAATTGAAGTGCTGAAATTGCTCTCTGCTAAATTTCATGTTAAAGATAAAGAGGAACTAAGTAGAAGAAGAAATTTGGGTAGGATTCCGATTGAAAGAGGAGAAACTCTTTTTGGTCCGAGAGAGAGAGAGAGAGAGAGAGAGAGAGAGAGAGTGAGAGTGAGAGTTTAACTTCTCTCAATGCTAATTTCCTCCCACTCAGCATCCTCCTAAGAGGACTTTCATTGTAGATAGGAGAATGGTAATAAATTCACATTTGGCATGTTCTTCTTGATAATAGTGCATCTGTGATATTTCTCTTTGGCCTTCAAGGACCATGATAGACCTGTGGAATAATCAAGTAAAACCACAGACATTCTAAACTTCAACAATGTGATTTTGTTTAATATAGAGATAATTCATTCTATCTGAGAAGATTTTATAGACGAAGGAAAGAACAAGTATGTGAAAATATTTCTTTTTTTCTGTGTATGTTGAACACTTTAATGACTTTCAGAGAATAGAGTAGATAGAAAATAAACATTGTGGAAAAAGTAAAAAGGCACATTTTCATTCCTGACCACATGAGCTCTTTGGACCTGTTGGGCCCAGCTAGGTCTCTTTCTTGGATTGCTGTTGTTGCCCTACCATGCTGAGGCTCTGTTCCATGCTCATTCTTAGCCACTCTACCTCCTTGGCCACCCCACTTATTGCTTTTGTTTTTGTTTTGTTTGTTTGTTTATCTTTTCTTGACAGTAGAAAAAAAAATGAGGCAGCAGACCAGCAGGCTGGTGTGGGCCAGATGACTACACAGTCTGGTAATGCCGCATTCCTTCATTAGAGCCTGCTTGCCATTTTATAACAGTGTGCGATTTATTTTCCCTAAATCTGTTTTCATCTTAAGGGATTTCAAGTTAGAATGCATATCTAGAGCCCAGAAAGCACAAATAATGATCCCAACCTTTGGTTTTCTAAAACTAGGAAGGCTTTGTGCTCATTGTTAACTCTTTGTAGCCTGAAGGTTACATTTTCTACCTTCTTAAAAAGTATCCACTTAAATCAGTGAGTGTGATTTGCACTTGTAAGAGAGGAGGAGTGCTTTTCCACATGGTTTGCTCTAAAGAGATAATACCTGATTTTCTCTTTAGGAACAGGACTTCTAAGTATGTAAATAAACACCAGAAGGCTGGGTTTATGTGTATACATGTGAACTTTATAAAGAGCATTAGAGAATTATAGTTTTTTGACACAAAAAGATTGTTAACCTGAGGTGCATCATTTATAGTGATTTTGGGGGGATTTGAGTGTAGGATATACATGTTTAAACTATTTGTTGGCTTATTCATCATAGGGTTCCTGAAAATAAGACACTGGGTTTTAGTTTTTTTTTGAAATTTTCTGAAGATATTCTTGGAATAAAGAACTTAAGCAGCTTTCTAAAGTAATAGAACATCATGTTTGTACTAGTCCACTATCATGTAGCAGTGGGCCCACATTTTCTCGAACATTTATTTTCTATAATTTTAGGTAATTAAGATCCAGGAGGTCACGGTCATGACAGTGAAGGCAAGACTTCTTTTTAAGGCGATATGAATTTTTTTAGTTGGTAGTTTCTTGAATTTATTGGCATGGTGTGGGTGGATTTTAGATTAATATATGCCATGGTTGTTTAATTCGGTGAAAAGCTGGCTATGATCAGAGAACAAATGTTAGAAAATGGTCTGATTTTAAATTTGCACGTGTGTATACATCTGTGTGTGTGTGTGTGTGTGCGCGTGTGCGTGTAAGTGGAGTATTTTGAGTTCATTCATCTCGTGCCAGTTTTAGTTGTTAAGTAATCTTATTGCATTCATGTTTACATCATCCTCAGAATCTTGTGTTTCTGCTACTCTCATAAAACTCTGGTTTTTAAGGTAGGGCTTCAGGCTTGGAATGAACCAGGAAAAGCCTCATTTATATCTCCTGCAAGAAGGACAGAGGGCCTGCACTGTGTACTGGCTGCCAGAAGTTTTTATAGTAATACTTTGTATCTAGGCTCTGGCTCTTACCATTAAATGTGCTTTTTATAGAGTACCAAGTTATAAATGTAGTGCAGCTACGGCATATTAATCTTACTGCAGAGATTTAATGAGGCAGTTGTTTTGCGATGGACACTATTGGGAACAGAGAGCGACAGAGTTTTACTTTACCACTGAGCTGCAGAAATATTCCTTGCCTGGTAGTAATTATAACCACATGATCTCTTAGTTTTTCTTTCTTTTGCCAGTGCTTTTCCATGCAGAAGTGGCTTGGAAGGAGGTCCATTTGTAGGCAGTGAAATGGATTGGAAATTGGGCTGTTTTCTCCGTGGTTTGACATTTTCGCTTTGATCAGGCATGGGATCCTTGTTGCACAAAGAGAAATATGTAAGATGAGTTTCAAGAATACAGATAGTCTTTGCCAGTCCACTGAGATGGCTTTTAGATATTCATTACTTTTACTTGACTTTTATATAGGTTATAAAAAGTAAATGTGGTGAAACCTCATTTTTACATGGACAGAATAGAATTTCTGCTGGTTGGCCTTAAACTGATCCCACACTTGAAATTAATTGAAGTCCGTGGGTTTATGGCCTCCAACACTTTTAAGCCAGTGCAATTTTTCATTTTCCCCAAAGTTGTAATTTTATTAAACCAAGTTAAAGCAATAACAACCCTTATGAAGAGAAGGATGAGAAGAAAAGAACCACCTGCCAGAGGACACAATAAAGGGAAAATCAGACTTTCTTAAAATTTACATTCATAAATAATATTAACAAGATTGAAAACAGAAAGCTGCCCTTCATTTTTATAATAACAATTGTGTCTCTTCCAAAACTAAGACTTTTATACAGGTCAGAACGCTGTAAATCCAGTGCTTCATAGCACCCTTTTGAAGGGATGAGCCGGAAAGTCAGTTGTGCAAGTGAGATCATTGTGATGGATGTAATGCATCCTTCAGGGCAAAGGACAGAGTAGTGCCTGCAGCTATGATGGGGTTTGTGGTCCCAGTGCAGGCCCACGTGGATATTTAAAAATATTGCCCCTTAGGTGGGTTGATAGTACAACAATAGAGCTGGAGGAACAATTGTCCTTTTTGCTGTGGTGTTGGGTGGGGCAGTACTTACAGGCATTGACCTTGTATTTATAACCCCTTAGGTTGAAGTCAGAGGTTTGAATGGCTAGCAGAGTAATACAATTATTTTTTATGATTGGATCTCAGAGGACTTTATAAAAACTACATAACTAAGGCCATGTGTAATTACTGAAGTGTAGCCACCTGTGGGAAAGAAATGGTTGACAATGTAAGCTTTCTAGAATCTTCCTACATCAACTGACGTTAGGAATGGAAACCTGTACCACAAGTAGACACATCTTTTGAACAGGAGGGAAAGAATTCTCCATGAAAATAGAGATTAGGAAAAAGAAAATCGGAGAGAGACTAAGATTCCAGCACTCATTACACCAAGGCATCATAGGCTATAATCACACCACCCCCCCCAGAGGGTCCCTCTTAAGTGGTGACCTAAAAACAAATTCGCCAGTTGGCTGGAGCATGCATCCTAAAGTTGCAGCAGAAGTGAATAAGCTTGACTGACTTCAGCCCCTGAAGGGTTCTATCTGTAAATGCAGAAGTGGAAACAAAAACATTTTTTATTAGTCTTAAAATGATCCTTATTTTAATAACTAGCCACAGTGTCAGGGCATGGACTGGAGTCATTCTTTAGCTTTGAGGAGCTAAAGCTTCATGTGTGGATTCTTATTTTATATTTTTGATATTGGATTCATGTAAAGTGTTCGTATTTTTGAATAATAAGGAAGGCAAGTTTTTATCATTTTTTTCTGCATACTACTTAAAGTATTCAGAGTGTCTCCTTATTTAAAAATAAACAGGTCTGCAAACTTGATGTGTAGCATTTAAATAATCATATTAAAATTCAGACCTAGCACCCACATTTCCCTGAGTGCTGTCAGTTTATGAGAAACTGGAAACTCATGCTAAACAACTAAGTATTCAGTGTGTGCATGCTGCCTTCCAACAAGTATTTAATGGTGTAGGGGCCAATTTGCCATAATTAGGACAGTTATTTATTTTCTTGAATTACTCTCTAATTTGGCAGTGTTTTACCACTTGGTTTTAGTTTGTTTGAGGTCTTTGAACAATTACCCATTTGTTGTGTCTGTAGCTATAGATGAAACATTTGAAACCTGCAAAACCCAATGTGGTGGATCATATATTGTTGATTTTGAAAAATGTAGTCATGTAGGTGTTTTTTAATTTGAAGGTAACTTGTGTGTTCCTGTTTTCAGAAAAAGTACCAGCAAAGGACTTTTTAATATACTCTTTTTCTTCTTTCTCTGCTTTCTCATCATCACTAAAGAGTATTTACTAAGCACTCACCTGGACACAGTGCTGTGCTGGGCAAAGTACAAGCCAAATGAAAAAGAGCCCGTGATTACTCCCCCAGGAATGAGATGTCTAAACCCCAGTATGTTGAAATGGGCACTGTGTAGAGTGTTGAGATAATAATTTTCCAGATGGTGAATCAACCCAAATTACCAATTTACTTAAACACTACATTCTTTTTTAAACAAACAAACAAACAAACAAACAAACAAACAAACAAACAAAACTACTTGCTCTTTGAGATGGGAATTCTGCTTTTTTCATAAAAAAGAGATTACTGTATACATCGAATGTGATTTGATTTTGGCATATGTGAATTGTTTGAAGGGTGGTGATATAGTTAAGTTTATTGCAGACACGAAGAAAGGCTTTGAAACGACTGCCAGCAAAAAGGGAGCATAGTTACCTGTAGAAGTAGGGTTTGTAGAAGTGTTATTCCATGCAAGATAGCAGAAAGCACTTGAAGGTACTTATGGACTTTTCTAAGAAATTTGGACTAATTTTGTTTCTGAATTCTTGATTATAACATTTCAAATATTTATCCTCCCATTTAGAAAAAATTGACTACAGATAATGCATTACATATTTCTTAGATATTTCGATACACCTTTTGTAACTAATTACTCTATTTTGAGACATAATTTATTTCTGATTTTGGAGGACTTTTTGCTATTAGAAATTAATGTCCCATCAATTGAGTCATAG
Organism: Cynopterus sphinx; assembly: GCA_030015415.1. Taxonomy (NCBI): domain Eukaryota; kingdom Metazoa; phylum Chordata; class Mammalia; order Chiroptera; family Pteropodidae; genus Cynopterus; species Cynopterus sphinx. The sequence continues at coordinate 33,656,891 of CM057384.1, forward strand.
AATATATGGTTCTCATTATCCCATAGTCTCTCTCTCCCTCTCTCCTTTTGCTTTCCTGCAAATAGGAGCAGCAATGCCATGATCTTTGGAGATACCTCTCTAAAACAAGCCAAAGGATAGCATAAAGAATCAAAAAAGTATTTCAAGTATTTATTGAGTTTTATGTGAAACCATTACTCTTTTATTTCATTCCCTCTTGCTATGTTTGTAGCATGCTTAGTATTAAAATAGAACTATTTTTAATTTTCCCATTATTTAGCTTTCAGTGTTGGTAATGCCAACTCAAGTTGTTGACTAGATTATAATTTAAAATTGTTCTTTGTGTATTTTGTTTTATATTTTTCCTGATTTTGAAAACAGACATAACAAAATATTTACACTTGAAGTTGTGTTTGTAAGAATAATTTACTGTGTGGTAGAGCTTATTTTGCTATCACTGTCAAGCAAATAATGGGGTAACTGTGTGTTTTGACCAGTTCTTAAGTAAAGGTCAATTTCATGCCTATGGTAATTAGCTTAGCTTATTCTAGACTTTTGGCTAATTCTGGTAATTTCCCATGAAAGAGTATATTTAACAGAATAGAAATTCATTCTTAAACACAGTGTTTTTTTTTTCCTTTTTCCATTGGAGACTATTTAATTTTAAAAATGACTTGTTTTTCTTTTTTAAAGCACCCCCCTCCCCGCCAAAAAAGACTATGAAAAGTGGCAAAGTTAACCTTAAGGGTGGCAAATTATTTGGAAGAGGAGATGGGAAAAGGGCTGTATAGTGGAGAAGAAAAGAAAAGCCTCAGACATTACAAACTGAAAAATTTTAGGGAAGACTCACTTTTTATTCTTCTGTAATAAAATCTGCCATAAAGCCCTCCCGTTGCAACTTCGAGGAAAATTGTGTTTCTGTTTTTTGTAGCAAGAAGATTAAATGTTACTTTAAAATAACCTGTCTTTAAACCCTATAACTTACAGTCTTGATTTTTTTCAGACCCCAACTGTAAACTTGAAGACAAGGCTGAAGATGGAGAGGCAATAGACTGTAAGAAGAGGCCGGAAGATGGAGAGGAGTTAGAGGACGAGGCTGTGCACAGCTGTGACAGCTGCCTGCAGGTGTTCGAATCACTGAGCGATATCACGGAACACAAGATTAATCAATGTCAGCTGACAGGTAAACAATACTTATCACCTCTTGTCTTCTCACTGTTTTATTTCTGATTTTTCAGTTCATTTCCCCTCCCCCTTCTAATTATTTTACTCCTATTCTTAAATACCTAGCTAGGTAAGCCTAGAAGTGCTTTAGAAAGTATTCTAAGATGGTGATTTAGGGCAAACTCAGTGTCAATCCATCTTAGCTTTTGAATTGTACCTAGATTTTAATGATTAATGGATATATTTTCATTTCCATTTTTTTTTTTCTCAAATTACAGTAATGCCTTATAGTTGCTAATACTGGGTAGCTAAAATAAAGTTTAAGAATACCTTTTGAATATTTTTTTTCAAAGAAATTTAGTATGTATTATGTTTTAGTTTAAATATCATCTCCTCAAGGGAACTTTTCCTGAGCTTTCTCTGGTTGAGTTTGGTGCCTTTGTGTGTTACCATAAAGTCCAGTGCTTATTTATTCTTGAGTATCTCAGCGCTGCACGTGTTAACTTTTCCATCTCCCTCATTAGACTGAAAGCTCATGGATGGCAGGAACTGTCTTGTTCATCATTGTAGTCTTTGAGACTTTGGCCTGTAGTAGGTACTCACTAAAGCACAGATGCTATGCTGCTATACAGTTCATGGGAACAATCAGATTTAAAATGACATGAAGCATGCCATGTTGAATTTAATTGTTATCTAAAACTAAAGCTTGTTTTACCAGATTTCTACCTTCTTTAAAAATATATAAATAAAAATATACAAGAATGTACTTTATAAGACTAAGTGGGACATGTTAGGTAGATATCTTTATTTAGATTCATGTCATTTTTCTCTTACTATATTGGAAGCTGACACTGTGTGTGTGTGTGTGTGTGTGTGTGTGTGTGTGTGTGTAGTTCTCTTCCTCTATCTTATTTTCTTAGCATTAATCTTTCTTTGATTAACCATGTGTAGAAAATGTATTTACTAGACAAGTGGTTCTCCAACTGTTTTTCACAGAATATTGATATTTTTGTAAGATTTTAATAGGTGTTCCATTTTAACCAGGTTTCTTGACACAGATTATTGTGAAAATGTTGGATTAAATCCAATTAAATAGACTTCTTTATTAAAATGCACTGTGGCTTCTCAAGAAGAAATTGCATTAAGTTTATTATTTTCTTTCAGAAAACCCATTTTCAGTTTTTGGAACATAAGAATGTGAATTGATGATGCTTATGTGAACATAGACTGTGTACCTACTTTTTGTGGTTTTTGGTAAATTGATACAATTCCAAATTCATAGAAAAATTACAAGCGTAGTATGTGTAACTCCCATAATGCCATTTACCTGATTCACCAACTGTTTACATTTTACTCTATTTGCTTTATCATTGTCTCTCTTTCATCAGGTTTTCTTAATCATTTGGGAAAAGGTTGGAGACTCACACCCTTCTTAATATATCCTGCATATTCTCTGAGAGCAGAAATATTCTCTTACATGATCACAGCACACTATTCAAAATCAGGAAAGATAACATTTAACAGTGTAGAATACTATTATCTAATCCACAATCAAAGTTTAAATTTCAACAGTTGTTTCAATAATATCTTTTAGAGGTTTTTTTTTTTTAACTCTTCTAGGATTCAGGATCATGCATAACATTGAATTGTCAGGTCTCTTTTCTTTCCCTTCACTTGGAATGACTTCTGAGCTTTTCTTTCTTTGCCTTTCTTGACAAGTACCTGCCAGCTACTTTATAGGATATCCCTCTGTATTTGGGTTTGTTTGATGTTCCCTCATGATTAAATTCAGGTTATTTATGTATGTTCATGGCAAGAACACCAACAAGTGATGTGCTCTTCTCAGGGCATCAGATCAGGAAATGATTTGTCCTAATGTGACTCAACAGTGAATATTCGTTTAAGGTGGTGTCCACCAACTTTCTCCAGTGTAAAGTTACTATTTTCCCTTTGTAAATAATAATCAATTTGTGGGAAGATACTTTGTCACTATGTAAACATATTCATCCTCAAATATCTTTTTTAACTCTATAATTTTTGTATTAGTTGGTCTCTTGTTATACTGTTCTTTCTTATTCATTTATTTGTTTATTCATATCACCATGTACTTTTGAAGTTTTATTCAGTAGGTCATAATTTAGAACTATCATTTTGAGATCCAGAATGCCCAACATTTAGCCAGTGGGATTTTGTTCAGACTGGATCCTGTGTCAATTTACTATGTCTCCATCATTGTTTGAGGACTTACTTAGTTTCTGCTGCATGTAGATGCTCCAGGCTCATCATGTTCTTGTCCCAGTCCTGCAATCAGCCTTTTTTCCAAGGAGCCTTTGTTCCTTTTAAGAGAACAAAGGTATTTAGAAACCAATATATGGACATTGTATGCTCATTGTTATAGGTATATCGATTATAGACCTTTCAGTAGACAGAATTAGGAAATGTATATGTATATTGAATATAGTATATTGAATATAATTCATAAAATACACATATGTACACATAAGTGTATTTTTCTCTCTCTAATAAGAACCATGTATTTTAATGGGCACTTCTAATTAAATCCAACACTTCTGGTACATCTTAGTGTTTTTCTTTTCCTTTTCCTATCTTTTTTAGCAGTGAGAAACCTACCTTATATCATCTTCAATATGTTTACTCATGTTCTTGAATCTAGAATACACATTAACAGTTTCAAAATTGTTTATTCATATCATCATGACAAGCAGACCAACGAACAAGCTTAAATGTTGTTAATAAACATTGTTATAATTTTTTGCATAACTTTTACATATAATGAAATATATAAATTGTAAGTGTACCATTTGATGAATTTTGAAAAAAACATATATACCACTGTGACTCACATTTCTTTTAAGATAGTTGCTTGCACCCTAGAAATTTCCCTCGCACCACTTTCCAATCAATAATGCTCTACTAGAAATAACTAGCTTTTAAGTTTTTTAAATAATAGATTAGTTTTGACTGTTCTAGAATGTCTTATAAGAGAAGTCACACTGTATGTCCTTTTTTTTGTAGTCCAGCTTCTTTTGTTCAGCATATGTTTGTGAGAGTCTTTATGTTGTGTATGTGAGTAATTTTTTTTTTTTTTTTATCACTGAGCAGTATTATAATTTGTTTCTGGTTTTCCTGTTGTTAGATATTTTGGTTATTTTTAGTTTTTGGTTATTGTGAATAAAATTGTTGTGAACCTTTCTATACAGATCTTTTTGTGGACATATGTTTTATTTTTCTTGAGTTAATAAGCAGGAGTAGAATTGCTGAGTTGTGGGAGTAGGGTGGGGTATGGTTAACTATATGAAAACTTCTGAACCTTTATCTTATTTGTTATACCATTTTACACACCCACCAGTAATGTCTGAGAGTTCCAGGTGTGCATCCTTGTTATATTTGTGTTACCAGTCTTTTTAATTTTAGCATTTTCTTTGGTGTATACAGGTATTCTTTGTGGGTTTATTTGCATTTTCTGGCCGATACATTTAATTGACTTCATTTGATACATTTTTTTCTCAGTGAATAGTTTTGGAAAATCCCACAAATGCAGGCAGTGGGTCCTATTCCACTGAAAAGTGGAATAGTTAGTTCTTTAAAGGAAGCTTTGTTGGTGTGGAATCAACACTAACATTAGGATAAAAGACATGGGAACTTAACTGACATGGCCGGTACATACTATGCCATCAAGAAATCTTACCTTATTTAAGAGTGGGTTATCTCTCATGTGCAAGATTAACTTTAAAATTCAAATAGTTAAAAACTAAACTTTAAATTTTACTTAGTGTTTACTTTTTATTGAGTTCCTGTCATATAGTTATTTTTATGTTAAGCTATATGAAATAGAAGCAAAACACATTATTCCTTTACAACTTTATATATCTATTTCTTTCTATACTATACAACTTTAATATCAGTGAAGAAAATACTAAATTTTCAGCTCATGGTATAGTGAAGATAATATTTTTGGGTTAAATATTGTTTTTCTCCAAAAAAAAAAACAAAAACCCAAAACCCCAAACTCTAATAAAATATTTTGATCTTAAGCTTTCTAAAGCAGGGAATTTAGTCTCTGCTCGCATACCAAAACATTTGACTCAAAGGTAGGAAAACAGAGGCTTATTTATGACTTAATGAAACACATTTCAGGAAAGGCAAACCTGATGGACCTTGGTCCTCCTGTTTGTTGTTGTTCAGGATGACTTCTTTGGGGAGGTTGATGAGGAAAAGCAGAAGGGGATCAGAGAGAGGAAGAGAGCAAAAAAGAGGGAGAAAGAAAACCAGGAATCATTCATGTCTGTTGAAGGTGTTAAAGCTGAAACTTGAATTGGCTAAAGGTCTAATCTGGAAAAAATTAAAGACTCTGGAAGCATTTTAATTAAAAAAGTAACATGATGCTTTTACCTTCTTCCTTGAGTATATATAGCCTTTTAATGTAAGTTAGGAGGTCTGACTTTTAATTTTTGTTTCCTGCTGTTTGAGTTACTGTTTTTCTTGGTGCTCCTGCTCCCCCCGCCCCCGACCCTCCCGTTGATGGACAAAGTGCTAGTTTAGCAGAGGAGTATATTTCTATTTGTTTTCCTTTTCTCTCTTAGTTTTACACTGTCTTTCTTTATTCTTTTCATTCTTTTTGTCTTTTAACTTCATCTAGCCATATTTGTATCTTTGTTAATTTTTCTGATTCCTGTCCTTTCTTTAAGACTCTAAATTTCTTTGTTGTTCATATTTCTCCTCTTTATTTCTCCCTGTTTTATAGTCTCTTGCTTTCCTCTCAACTTTTTTCTTTGCTTGTGGCTTTCCTTTCCCTTCTATTAATCTTGAAGTATTGACTTACATGTTCTGTCTTAACTCAAGTAGACCTTAGGCTGAAGACTCTTTGGTGGACAATTTACATGAATAAAGAGGGAATTTTGAGTAGTGTACCCATGGGTTAAGTATAGAGTAGAATTAGGGGAGAAGGACATCTTAACACTTGTCGATTGCAAAAGAACGGAAAACTGAGATATTCTATCATCATATGCCTATAGGGGGTTACAGTAGTTGCGTTGTCAGAGAACTGATAGGAACCTTCCCTTGAGATTCCTCCCATCCTTTAACAGAGGGTTTCTTGGTAACTTAAGATCTGTTTTTTTTTTTTTTGGTGACTTTCATTCCCAAGTGAGGCCATTCCTATGAGAATCTGCCTAGATAGAAACAGATACATTCTATATCAAAAGTCTTAAAATCCTGGAATAGTCTTGCTAAGTGAGCTCATACTAGACCAGGCATTAGAAGATGAAGTTCAAATATGGAACAAGATGATCAATTCTTGACCTAGATGTGAAAGTCTTCTTAGGGATTGAATATGCCCCAGGTCATTTCGTGAGTAAATATCAGTAACCTGTACTGAACTCACAGACAGTAGGTCCAGGAGACCCAGAAATCTAAAGGGTCATTTGCACAATTCATCGAGTTCATCACTGATTTGGTATGCTGGAGTGCAAACTCTATTCTGGACAAGTGTCCTGATCTAGGAGAAAATGAAACAGTTCCTAAGGATAGTAAGGGACAAGGTGGTACTCAAAAGAGTTCTTTGTCTCATGGTGCAGTTTCCTCTCGTCTACAATTCAACATGTGTAAGTTATGTTCACCCCTGCTGGAAGGAATAAGGGGAAAGGTGAAAGAAAAAATATTAAATCCTACTCTTCAATTTCAGCAGTAGATGGAAGCCACCTGTCTTGCCACAGCCTTACTCTCTTTCTTGGAAGGAAAGAGAGTCTGGGAAGGGAGCGAAATCAACGCTGTAATGCTGTTGGGACTCTTTGGTGCAGAAGATAGATTAACAAAATATATATTTAAAGAGGGAAAAGCACAGAGAACCTCTCATTTTACTAATCCACAAACCCTATCATTTCTTGCCAATTCCCTCAGGGGGTGGGGAGGGCTGGAAGCCAGAGAGGTCTCATCACACTTCTCAACAAAGATTTAATAGCAGGGTGTTATGGGGAAGGCTGAGATTACGGAGACTCTATTATGCTTACAAAGCTGAGTTAGAACTAGCATTGTAAATCATCAAAACTAAGCTATACTTCACCGGATAAATGTGTAAAGTGCATTTGGTAATATTGTATGCTTGTTGTTCTGAGTCATTTTTCTCTTCTCTCCTGCTAATTTGCAAACTTGAGTTGTCTGTTAAGTGTTCTTTCACATCATTAACGTGATTTGCCTCTGTGTAAATGCAGGAAAATCTAAATTGCTTCATATTCAATCTAAACCCTCTGGCCCACCATACTGTTGGTAAAATGAGTAGGTAGAGATATGTGTGACAGCAAGGATGTTGCACTTTGGGAGAACATGTTGTAGACCAGGTTTGTAAAGCCCTAACTGTATTTGTGGCTTCTTTACAAATATTATTACTGTACAAATATTATTTTTAAAGAAAATAAATTGAACCACAGAGTGGATGCTGTACATCAGTATCAAATAGTATATGTTCACTTACTTTGATTTTAAACTTATGAGACTTCCTGGAAGCTTCACACAGATTTTGTGAACTGAAGAATTTTAGATGTCTGGAGTTTTTTTGGCCAAAGAATTTTTTTTTAAAAGTGACAGACTTTTTTTCTTTCCAAATTAAAGACTGGTTGGTTCTACTTGACAATCAAATACCATAACAACTAATTCTGTTGGCTGTGGGAATAAGGGAAATAAGTGTTTTATGGATGAAGCATCATTTTCATAGAAGCATACTGAAACTATTGTTTTCTTTTTCAAATCAGTTGAAATATTTTACATAAAATAAATATGACATGTTAACTTTTTAGTTTATATCCATTAGGCTTATGTCATTATAACTTATTTTCATTTTTACATGCTAATTTCTATATTAACTCATTCATACTTTATCAATTTTTATATAATTCTTTATATATTAAGGAACTATATGTTTCATTTTATTTTCTTCCATTTTGATCTTGGTTTCCTGCCTAAAATATTTTCTTACTTTTCAGCATACTTCATTCTTGAAATCCTTTGAGTTTTCCAGATTTAGTTTCATGGCCTCCATTGAGTCTATTCCCAGCCCCCTCTGCACATACTTCTTATTTTTTAGGCTAGTGGTTTTCAAACTTTTTGGTAAAAAAGAATTCATATGCATCTTCACAATAGGTATTTATCAATACATCATGTAAATGAATGATACAATATACACAAAAATAGAAATTGAAAAATGAAGTAAAGATGAACCAAACAGGTTTTGAAAATAAATTGGTATTCTTTTGAAGTCCTGATCTAGATTCATTTATTTTGACAATTTATTTTAATGGCTGTGAGAGCTGGAAAAGCTGTCTCAAAAACCACCAAAGAGAAAATATATGTTATTAGACTATATGTTATTATCAATGGTGAACATAATGCTATTTTTCAAATAATTTTTCTGATCTCAATTTTGTTTTTCCAACATTTGGTCAGATATCCTTAAAGTGTTTCTAACCCCTCCTTTATGTCCTGGCTGGCAAAGAGGTAGGAGTGGGAGGGCCAGCTCTGCTGTGTTCTTGTTGATTACTTGTTTTCAACTATCAATATCCTGTAGTTTCTTTGTATAAAAATTTTTAAATCACTTTTCAACATGTGGGGATTTTATGTGAATTAGTTTGGTTAACATTAAATGAGATGATCTATACATGTTTCACTGGGCATTAAGTAAACTATACCATTTTGAGATATGGGAAGAGACTGAAAAAGCAAGGGTACTCAGGCTGCTTTCAGGAAGGTCTGATTTGTTTGTTGATGGCTGATCTGTTTGCTACTGTTTGCTAAATACTCAGAGTATCTTGACTACCATTTACTTCATCATGCATCAAACAACTCAGTGTGCCTCTGCTCCTTACAGTTTCAGGGACAGTGGTGAGCTAAGTGTGTCATTTTCTTTGTCTGGCAGGGTCCTTGCTAAGTTCTGCTATGCATTTACGGGAGAAAAAGTAATCCTCTATAATTGGTTCCAACCTCAGAGCTGTTGGCTAAGTTAGCTCCTTTTTCTGGTTTTAGAGGAAGGGTCAGTTAAACTATTACCTGCTTTGAAAGCTTTGTGATTTTCCACATCAATTTTGCTATTGTAAAACTTGATAATCCTGTATAGTCTACCGTTCTCTTCTTGATATGTTTGTGAAATTCTCTCCCAAAATGTGGATATAAAACAATCATTTCTAGGTTCATTATTTCCTAGATGCTCTTTGAATGCCTTTGGACATTGTAATTGGGATTTACAAACGGATTGTGTTTATGAGTTACATTTTCCCACTGTAAATGATGAATTATTACATGTATTAATTTATTAAAATTAAATAGTTTGGTGAATGCGGTAATTAAAGATTTTTTTTTGTATTTTTTGATGTTCATTTTAAAATTAGGTGTTTTACTCTCAGCCTTTGTTAATACCATGTGAATCACAAGAAAGCTACTGCTTATAAATGGAAAGTTCCTGAAAGATGAAATCTCCTAGAAACAGAAAGTAAATGGTGTATTCACTTTATTTTTTACAAGTAAAACCTAAGTGGAGAATAATCCCATGTTAGCTATAACTGTATTTGCAAATTATCTGCTTCTTGATTAATTTGAGGTTTTTTTGAAGTAAGCATTTTGAAATGAATAGAATTCAAGAAGACAACTGGCATTATTAGTCTGTGTATTAAAAAAATGTTACCTTTTGGATGTCTTATGGAACAGCAGTTGATTCAGATAACTGGTTTTGCCTTAGTTGTATAATTAATAATGAATATATAATCATCAAATTTGGTAGTTTCAGAATTTATTTGCCAAAAATTGTAAATAAAATGTCAAGAACACAAACCATGGGAGAATATCTTTAAGAATTTCTACTGTGTCCTTGATGGTCATTGATGGTAATTAAAGCTGTCACTTTGTCCCTGCGGAGAAGTATAAAAATTATAAATGAAGGGCTGTATTTGGGATGTGGAAACAGTGGGGCCTCTTCTGTGGGAGAAGATGAATTAAAAGAGACCAACTGTTTCCTCGGCCCTCTGTAGTCATTCAGTCTGATTTGTAAGCAGAGCAAAGTTTAGCTATTTGGATACAGTTATGTGTGTACAACATTTCTGCTACACATAGACTGTCGTAAAATGTGAAATTCAACATGATAAAGCTTAAGATGTTGACTTTTTATACTTTTGTATGACTGCACTTACATTTTTTTTTTTTAACGTAGGATAGTTGTGATTGCTAGATACCTACTTCCTTTATAGGGTGAGTTGGCTAGAAAAGCTACTGAAAGTAGACTAATTTCCTATCCTTTCTGTGCTCAGTCCGTGGCTGGGGATCTTGTCTTTGGGGAATGACAGCCATGTCACAGAGATCTATGACCTCTTAATAGGCCTTGAGAGGGGCAGGCGAGAATCAGCCTACTCTGTGCCTCAGGGCTTAGTTCCTTTAAACTTTAAGGAATTGGACTGGAACTCTCAACTCCTCCTTTCTTTCGACTTTACCTTCAGGGGAAATTGATCGATTAGAGGTGATTATTCCACAAAGTCTGAACCCTTTTCCCCTCTTTGTTCCAACTGGAGCTTCTCAAAGTTTAAAGGGATTATGTCTCCTGGGTGAATTGTAGAATGAATTTAAGTAGATTATTGGGTGGAAGTCTTTGAACACACATTAAAAGTGCTAAAAATATATATATTTGGAACAGAAGAAAATATTCTAAGCAAAAGGAAAGATTTGTTTCAATATAATAATAATAATGTAATTATATGAGGTATTTTTGAGCAAATGATTAGCTGTTAGAATGTAGAATCATAGTAGTGCTTCAAACCAAGAAAATAACAGTCAATGCAATAAATGGACAAATGTGCAAAATCTGGATAGTGAGTAAGACCCTAATAGGATGGAAGACATCCGTGAATCACTGGGTTTGTGTATGTCCCCTATTACGCACACAGCAAAATTCTACTAATGAATGTCTTAGTTTTTTCTAGGTTCTTTGTTTAATAACAACAAAATAAGATGTATACAAAACTCTTTTTTTTGCATGTGTGATATATTTGCTTTATGGACACTGTGGACCATGTTTGAACTATATTTAATACCACATCAGTTTAATCCCGCTCCTCCCCCTCTCTCCCCGCTTTAAAAAAAAGTCTAATTCTTGGACTCTACCTACCCACAGAGCAGTATTAGCTCCCCCTGGTGACTAAATAACAACCTAGACAAGGATTATTGGGGTGATGAACTTCATTAGCTTTAACCTTTAAATGCATAATTAATATTAAGACATATAATAGGTATGCACACTGAATTACTTTCCAAGAAAAATTCCAATCAGTCTTGAGAAATGCCCATTTTCATGTCTGTTTATCTGCATAATGAAGGCGTGTCTATCTCATGTGGCTTTTTTGGAGTTGTGCCCATTTTAATGACCCCAGAACTCTTGGTTTTCTCATGTGGGAGATACTGGATCAGAGAGTAGATGTTCAGATCTTCTATAAACTGGGAGATGATTACAAATGCAGAAAATGAAAGAGCAACAACAATAACCTATCTCTGTCATTCTTGCAAAAAAAAAACTTTTACAGAAGTTATTGTTAAAATGATTTGGAAGAAATATTCTTTACAATCAAACACAAAGATGTAGTTTTTGTTGTTATATCAAGAGAACATTTTTCATTTAATTTACGAATTATTTATTGTACGTTTTTATTTCATGTTGCCTTTCAACTTAACTCTTACCTTTCAATTATGAAAATTTTCCCTATCATAATTACATTATCAGGTTGAAAATGCTTTTATAATCTTTTATAAAGAAATGTGCTAAATCTGTCATATACTTATTATTTCTTATTCATAATTTTATTTTCTATGCCGAGTATTTGCTTTTCACCAGTGTTTTATACTGGTTATCAGAAAGCAATGTTCTGTAACTGTATGGATCTGGTTTAATATTTTATATTAAATATTATATATTATGCATTCAAAAGGAAAGATTTAAAATCTTATCTGGGAGCTAATATTTGAGTTCTTTTGCTTTTTCTGTTCTTCTGAGTATTTTCAATAATTTAGCACCCTGTCCCCATCCTTTCACTCCTCCTTTCCCAAAGCTGTGTTTTTAGGGTATAGACCTTAGCTTGTTGGTTTGTGTTTTCTTTTTGTTTTTCCACCAAGGTACCTCTCTGTATAGGGAGAAAAGATGCAATCTTCTAAACCCAACCATTTTGAGTATCATTATTTTTGGCCTGTGAAAATCTAACTGAAGCTCCTTTTGAAGTTATCGATATTATTTTGTCACTTGGCCTACAGTGATGGTATGGTTAGCAAGCAGCACAGCTGAGCACAGCCCCTTCTACCCACCTCATTTTATTTCTCCCTCTCACCACTACATTCATCACTTTCTTTCTCAAGCACACTGTCTGCCCTTTGCAGTTCATTTATCCCAGTGCCTAGACCACACTTTGTCTTAACTTTTACTAGTGGTCACTCTTGGTGGAAACAATATTGGTGCCAAACAACAAGATAGTGAGAGCTTTCTTGTAAACAACAGTTTAAAACAGACAAGTATTAATTAATACAAACGTTTTTCCATTGATGAGATACTGAGTTTAACTTGGCATAATGAAAAGTAAATGGCACCATTTCTTGCTACACTAAGAACATGCAGAGATAGTGAAATGAATAGCACCTCTTAGTAATTTATTTTCCCAAGAACTACTGTGTCCTCATCAATAATTCAGTTCAGTAAACTTTTATCAAGATCCTACTCTTTATCTAGTAAATACTAGAAATATAGGGCCCAGTATCTCCTGGGAGAGAAATGGTTGAAATAGGATCAATGAGCCCAAACTGGAGCTTCAGGGGTGGCTTCCTGGAGCACACGATGCCTATGTAAGGAGCAGGAGTTAGCTGGATGAAGAAAGGCAGGGAGGGGGCCTTTTAAGCAAATAAAAGAAAAAAAAAAACGAGAGATAAGAAACAGTATAGTGTCGCTTCAAACTAGAGGAAAAAGTACAAAATAAAGAATTGTGAGAGAATAAGAATGCATTAGTTATATATTGATTGCTATATAATACTCCAAAACTTTTTGATTTAAAACAATAATCATGTATTAAAATTTCTATAGGTAAGAAGTTTGGGAACAGCTGAACGAAGAGATTATGATTAAGGGTCTCTAATGAGGTTGTAGTCAAGGTGTTGGATAGGGATGAGGTTATCTGAAGGCTTGCATGGTGCTGGGGGATCCATGTCCAAGCTCAGTCACATGACTGCTAGCTGAAGACCTCAGGTCTTCACTACATGGGCCTGACTATAGGGTAGCTTATTCATGGAAGTTGGCAGTTGGCTTTCCATAGAACAAGTAATCTGAGAGGAAGAGGGAGAGGAAGGAACAAAAGAAGGGGTGGGGGGATATGGAAGCTGCAATGTCTTTTATGAAATAATCTTGGAATTGGCATACTATTACTTCTGTCATATTCTATTATTGGTCACACAGACCACCCCTGGTATAATATGAGAGAGAATTACACAAAAGCATGAATACTGAGAGATGGAGTTCGTTGGGAGCCATCTTTAGGGCTGGCACTGAAATAAACCAGGAAAGAAGATAGAGTCTGGCCATTGGGATGGGGGGTGCTGTTCTAAGAACTTAAATGTAATTCTTCCACCTGTGCATTTCATATACTTTGAGGAACCTCAAAGATATCAGCCAGGTAGGTGTGGAGGTAGGAGATGAGTTAGCAGGGATCCCCCATTTCTTACAAATAGAACAAGAAACAAGCTGGAATTGTTTTATAAAATCTTATTTGAGTATTGAATTTAAAAGCTTAAGGATTTTTGATAATTACTGTTTTAGGCAGTGAGTACCCTTTGAAGGTTTTATGTAGGGAAAAATGTTCAGTTGGTTGGCATATGAAGAGTAGATTGGAGGAGAAATTAGAGGGGAGAGGATTCTACGCAGGCAGTCTTGCAATTGCACTAGTAAGAGAAGACAGGGTTAAAATAAGAAAGGAGAAGAGGGTCAAATTCAGCAAATATTTAGAACGTAAAAGCATCCAGATTTAGTGAGTGAGTTATTAGTTGTGGGATATAAGAGCAAGGAAAATATCTAGAATAAATCCCACATCTCTGAATTCCTTAGGTGGCCATCACCTATTCTAGGAACGAAAAGGAGTTTTAGAAGGTAGGATGGCAAGTTCAGTATTGCTCACATTTATTTTTTGATACTTTTCTGGCTAGGATTGTTTAAAATAGTATATGTAGGCCAGAACACAGAGGTGAACATTAGGCCACTTAACATCCTTCCTATTGTCTTGAGTTGGGATTTAGTTTTTTCCTTTGTCAGTTATCTAAGTTTCTTCCCCAACTTACCCCCATTTTTGTAAATTTCTGGTTGAGCCCCTCCCCACCCCCCTGCCTCTCAGGTTGGTTACTGCTTAAATTTTGGCTGTCAGATAAAGGTCCTTGTAACTGGGGTTGTTACAGCAAGTGGAAACGACACCCTGGAAAAGAGACGTATAAAAACATTAAAGCTAGCTAGCATTCTCTTCTTTCAAGATGACGAGTTTTGACATACAAGGTTTAATGCCTTATTGAAATCCAGCAAATAGATGTTAAGAAGGGTCTCACAGGATCAGAGCAGTGGGTTTACTTTTTTAAAAAACATATACTAAGGTTCATCTTTGGAAAATCTTATTTCTTAGGAATTATTGGTTATGTCCACCAGCACCCTCAGCACCCCCAAAATAAATTACTAGGCAGATTTAATTTTACTGTTCATTTTTTTTTTTAAATCTGACCATCTTGTGAATCTTAACAGGCTGCTTTTATGGCTGATTTGCAGACTTGCAGTTTCCCATCATCTCCCTTAGTATTATTTTCATTAAAAATTCCATTAGCTAAAAAAAAAAAAAATCAATGTAATCATTCAGTAGTAATTAATTCTTACCAATCTTCAAAAGGAACGATGAATTAACAAAACTTCAAATGTTAAAATGAGTAAAAAGAGTTGTGTGGTTAATGGCACTAGTAGAGATGCCAGTACAATGGATAGAGGGGTGGGCTGTGGCAACTGATCAACCATAATGGAATCTCATTTCTCCTTAAACTAGCTGTGTAGCCTTAGGCAGATTACTAACATTTTTTATTTAAAATTTTTATCAGTAGAGGCAATAATAAAAAGGCGATAATATTGCCTACTTCAAAGGGTTGTTGAGATTAAATGAGATAGTAGTCAGAACACACTGAATACTAATTATAAACATAATTATTAATATTGGTGTTATTAAAGGTGGTAATGATTCCTTTCAGAATAACTCATATGAGTCAGATTTCTGTTTTGAATGCCTTCCAGAATCTGAGAGGTTTTGAAAGAGTTAGTCTGAATTAATATTTGGTATTCAGTCTTAAATTTCTCCCCTTTTAAAATTAATTCAAAAGGGAGTAAAACTTGATTGATACTGGGAGGAATGGGGCAAATGAGAGATATAAGAATTATTTTAATTAAGTATATTTATCACGATTCTAGGAAGACCTGAATGTTTAGATTTATATAGGATAGAGGACATCATATTTTGAGAATAAAGGAGAAAGGCCCCTTTTCTGTATCATGTTTTACTCTAACTTCATTCCATGCAGAAAATTAAAAATTAAGGCCCTGACATAAGGTTTTGGCCTTATATCTGGTATGTGTAAGTAGAAGAAGAGAGTTGTGCAGTGGGAATCATTGAAAATGTTGTATTTATTTAGTCACACAGAATTTTCTCATGTATCTTTTAGAACATTTAAAAAATTCTCCCTGGTTTTATGAATTAGCTTAAAAATAATAAAATATTAATTTTAGTTTGATGCAATTAAAAATATTTTTATCTTGATTTTAGTAGACATGCATAAGTGTTATGGAATTGGCATAGCAGTAAGAGATTCAGGTGATCAGAGGTTTGGAAAAAACCATCTGGTCTAAGTTAATTTAAATGTGGGAGATTTGTATTTTACTTTCTAGAAGAATAGAACCTAAAGAAATGCATTTGTTGCAACGTGACCTATGACCATAAAGATAGTTGATTATTTTTGCGGTGCATCAAACATTAAAGCAACATATTTAATGTGTACACGTTAATGAATTTTTACTATATTCTCATCCTCTGTTATGCATTGAGAGGGTACAAAGAAATGTGAGTCATGAACTCTGTTACAAGAATCTTACTGAGGGACAAAACACATGCACCTGAAAAAGTAATATTAAATGTGATAGTATATCATTAAATGCCAGAATTGCTAATATGAGCAATAAGTTCTATGGATGTTCAATGGAAATGAGTTCTATGGAAAAGACCAGAGGTGAACTACACCCAGAGTGATCATTAGGAAATGAATAGGAAGGAATGGGGTATAGGAGTCAGGGCAAGATGGGACATCCAGGTAGGGAATTATAAATGGATTAAAATGACTGTGAGTTAAGGTTCTGGCATCTCATCCAGAAAATAACTACATAAGCAGTAGCACAGTGTCAACAGCAAGTTGCATGCTCAGAGTGTTCAAGAGTTCAAGCAGGGCATAGTGTATGTAAAAAATGCTGTAGGTGTGCACAAAACAAAGTAATCAGGAAGTTCGTTATTAACCAGGAACAAAAAATGTTTCCACATTAGGTTGTCCTATGAGTAGTTTGAAAAGAATCGAGTAGAGTCTATGAACAACTGTTGTAGAAGTGAGTTAGGTTGTGGCAGCATTTATGAATATTTCTCTAAAATACCATATCCAGTATTGACTACTCGTAAAGTTTCTTAATTCATCAGAAATACGTTGAGCCTGTCTCCAGGAGACTGCATTTGATAGTAGCATCTTTTGGCTTATGCTTTTGTTAGAATGTCATGAAGTGTCTTCAGACTTAATTTCATTTAAGTTTTATTCTTATTATGCTATGAGCCTGTGGTGCTTATCAAATGCAAATTTTCTCCAGTGAAGGAAGAAATTACCAGCATGGCTATTAATAGTTTAATGAAAAGTCTTATTGCTTCTTAAAATTTATATTTTCATGGTGATTGACAATTGTTAATTAGTTAATCCTCTGCCTGCGCTCATGAGGTAGGTCAATATTACCTCCATTATAAAATGAGAAGATTGAGAAATCAGAATCTTCAGTGATTTCTTCAACAACCTAGTTCTGTATAGACATGGCAAAAATAGATTGAGTTTACGCTTCAGCCTTTTTTTTAGTTAACTGAATATCTTTGTATTGAATGATTGACCACTTGAGATGTGTTTTCCCTTCACTGTACAATTAAAAAGCCATTCAGATCAAGTGGGAGTTTTGGCCTAAAAAAGTAGATTTGAACTAATGGTTTAGATGCCTAAGTAGAAAGTAGACTTTGGAGAAGTTCATAAGCTATATAACTACATATAAAAAAACCCCTCTAAATGACAGCAGCCTAAATTAGAAGTTTATTGTTTCTTGTGTGAGAATTCTAGAAATAAGTGGTTCAGAATTTTTTTTTTTCTCTTGCCATTTTGCTTTCTAGCACACGGCATTGTTAAGTAGGCCAAGCCAGAGTTCATGTTACACGTCCAGTTGGAGGTTAAGAAAAGACAGAAGGTGGAAGAGGTAACAGTCCTTCCTTTCCGAGTTGGCTCCCTTTAAGTAGGCTTTCCATAAATCTCAGACATGTCGTTGGGATGGAGGAATGAATTTTGAGCTAAGCAACTGACAGTCTCTCACACAATTAGTTTATTGAATATTTGGATTTTGTGTTATTTTGTATTGCTAGTGATATTTCTCTCTTCCAATATCATGTATAATTTAGAGTACTTGCTAAAACATAAGGGCCTTTTAAATGCCCAACGTGGACAGACCTTTTTCTCTGGTTGATAAACTATATTCTTTAATTATTTAGCAAATCGCATATCATATTTTCCAATGGAGAAGCTGTTCAATCCAGGTCAGAGCTACGGTCTAGGACTCTGCTTTGTCTACCTTGACTCTTTGTTTTGAATGTCAGTACTTCTAGAGAGAGAAATAAAGAAACAGCTTTACTAGAGCAGAAATGCATAATACAGTCAAATGGACATAGGGGACGTTTTTCTAAAATGTGGTGCAGCACGTGGAACTTCTGTGTACCCATCCAATCTCAACACTGGGTGCATGGGTAATGCCAGAAACTACATTTTTCATGAAAACATCATAAAATATGCTCCATTCTCTGTGTCCTGGGACATGAAGGTCAGTTAAATGAAAGGTATGTCACACACCTGCTTGTTGGATGTGACATATCACTTAGGCACTACTAGCCTGCCATTGTTTGCTTTAGACATAGAACTGCCTAGGCAGTCTGCCATAGCTAAACAGCTGGTGTTTGAAACACCCACTTCCTCATTGTATGCTTGTCATGTGCCTCTAAATGCCACCATACACTCTTCTATCTTATGTCCCTTCTTTCCTGTGGCCTTCCCCAGCATCTACAAATAAATGGATGGTATAAAAACTACACTAGATAATCTATACAGATGGAGGGGCTTTAGACAAAAGAAGTTTTCCATTTGGTGTCGATGAACAGTCATGCAATGTTAGAGATAAAAAGGACCATTAGAGCTCATCTGATCCAACTCTTTTTTATAAGAAAGAAAATTCTTGTCACTGAGCAATTTATTGGCCCTGCCAAGACTTAGGCATTGACCTTCTGACTCCAAGTCTGGTGTTGGTTTTGCTATCCTAGTTGTTTCATCAAGGTGAAATGAATAATGGATCACACCACAAGCCATTAGCCAAAAGCATATTCTGGGTCAGATAACTGCCTGTTCGAGGGTGGTGCCCTTGCCTTTCTCATGTGGGCACGTTTTGCTCCAGAAGTTGTACCAGATATTTATCTGTAAGTAAATGGATACTGTAGGCCTCCCTTTCCCTCCTCCTTCTATGTCATTTGAGTATTTTTCCCCAATCTCTAGCTGCCTCTCCATTCTTTGGGAACACATGGAGCTATGTGCTAAGAAGGACTCCTGCCCACTGGGGCTTCTACTAGCAACACAACAATTACATAATTTTCCCTTAAATGGATGGGCTGCAAGCACAGTTTTGGGTCACCATTTTGGCATGAAAGTGGGCTTCATGGCCCTCTCAGTGCAATCCTTGGAGTTATTATGGAAGACTCCACTCTTTGGAAGGTGAAGTTCAAAGAGGCAAACATGATCAGCTACTTCTCAAGTCTCTTCAATTGTAGGTAATTCTATATCTTTTGAGTGGAACGTACAGAAGGCAATCTCTCTTTTAGTTGCTCCTTGTTTTTCTTCAGTTGTTATACCTAGTATTACCCGTGCTGCCTGAGTCTTTGTCAGTTGTCCTGCTCTACTGGATATTTTTACATTTCTTGAATCCTGTTTGAGACCTTTTAATAAATCTCTGAGATGTCCCTTGCATATATCTGAAAAACTCCGTAAACCTGGGAATAGATATGATGGAAGAAAAAGGAAGTCCCAACTTCCAGCAGCTCCTATTTGCTGGTGCTTTCAAAATAAAAACATTTACAGATATGCTTTTTAATATAGCTATTTCATTTTTAGAGAAGTAGAATGTGGGTTGTGTCATAGACAACCATCATTCTCCTTTGTGTTTGCAATGCTCAGGAGATGACATGTAGATTTTTCTCACCATTGTTGGATATTTTAAAATTGTTAATATGTGCACATCTTTAGGGGTGGGAATTATTCAACTGAAAAATCAAAGAGGAAGGGAGGATTTTCAATATAAGGAGCGTATGTCTTTTTTACATCTTTGCTGAAATTAAAGTTAAAAATTTATAAATGTTTTTGAGGAACTTTAATATTTCTATTACAACTTTCAAAATTTGCAGTAGCTTCTTTATTTAAATTTGTTTTGTTGAGATTTTATGATCTAATATATTCAACGCTTTTAATAATAGGAGATATTACACTATTAGGTCAAAACATTTTCAATATAATTATTCCTGTTATATTCTGCCATATCACATGTATGCATCTTTGAGTATACTTTTCATTATATCGATATAGTAAAACAGAAAATTTAAGTTATTGCTAATTAACGAACCATCATAAAAGTTAGTGGCTTAAAAATGATAATTATTACATTTCAAGAGTCTTTGGGTCAAGTGGTGTGAGCTTCTGCTTTTCATAAATTTGCTCTGAAGGTCTAAAATGGTCTAATTCACATGATTGGTGCCGGCTGCACCTGGAAGCTTAGCTGGAGCTGTCATCTGGGGGCCTTGGTTGTCCTTTGGCCTCCTACATAGTTGTTTTGTCTTCTCAAAGCATGAGTTTAGGTTTCAAGGAGCATTCTAAGGTTTCAGTTGCAGTATCTTGATTCCCAAGCTCAGAAATAAGTGTTACTTGCATTTTATTTTGTTTGTTAAAATAAGTTCCAGGTCCAGCTCTGATTCAAGAGGAAGGGAAATAAGTTGTACTTTTTGATGATGAAATAGGAGAGTCGCCCTGCAGAAGAGCCCATGAGATGGGAGTTGCTGTGGCCATCTTGGAAAACACAATCTAATGCGGGAGTCCCAGCCTTTATTATTATCATTTTTCTTCCATATCTGTTACATAATTTTAATTCATCTTATGTTTCTAAGTGAGAAATAGGAAGGAGGAATTTAGCTCTCTTATGTCAGTGGGAATCTTTATTAAAGAAACATTAGTCAAATATAGTAGACTCTCACCCTGACTAGTATTGGCCAATTTCTTTGTGAAAGGTCTTACAGTGCTTTTCCCCATGCTATTTTAAAACCTGTTAGGAGTTAAACATAGCTCAGTAATTGAATGATGCTCCGAGTATTTCTCTCTTAATGAAAGTAGTGTATAGTTACCATAATTTTGAAGTGTCTAATTCTGTCCATATTGAGAATTCCTCACAGCTATCCCTTAACTTATCCCCTTAGTATGAAGAAAATGTTTATTTTAGATAGTTCGTTGGTTGTTTGCTTTCACCTTACTCACTGTATTTCTCTACTACCTCCTTCATTGGGCTTCGTAGCATGAACATGTTTGAAGCAGTTTAGCTTTTGTTTTATAAAGTTACAAGTTAGTACTCTGGATGGCTTCCTACCCAGGCCTCATGTGGACCAAGTCTTGGTATATGCTAGCAGAGGAAAATGGACTTTTCCTGATTGGGATGAGTCAGTTTCCTTCTGTATCAAGATGTTTACACATAGGGACAGATGCAGAGGATGACAAACCTGTATCATATGACTGCTAGATTGTTTTTCTTTGCTGGATTTCCACGTGGGAAGTGGTGGGAGCTAGAATTTAGCTGCTACTGCGCCCAGGATGTCCGCTGTCCAAGGTGTATCCATGTTTGTGGTCTGGTCATTTGGCAGGGAACCAACACTGCATTGTTTGGGGTCATGCTCACTCTTTAGAAGAGTGATGTGATCCTGCATCTACAGTGAAATTTTAGAATGATTTAATTTTTCTCAGTGAAGCCGCATGTGTGTTACAGTTACTACCTGTGAATTGCTTTCAATCTTTGCAGCATAATAAGAAGCTATTCCTTTTGTGATGTTTTTTAAAAACCTACTAAGTCTAATTTCATGGTGATTATTTTTCTAAGATGTATAAAAGGCCAGTGCAATACTAGGGTGGAGTAAAGTCAAGGAAAATCATATAATATGCCACTCTGATCACCTAGCCATCCCAATTAAAAAAATGTGAAGCATATGGAGAAACTAAGTTCCAAATGTATTCTTAAAATGGAGCAGAAGCCCTAGGGGTGTAGAAACTTGTAAAGGGGTAGTTGCTTTACTTTTTCTCGTGATAGGCAAGGGAACAGGAAGGATGTATAGTCTAATTGCATCTCTTTATTTGAGCCTTAGATTTACTTAACAGCAGGAGCTGGAGAGAAAGGTTTCCTAAGGGGCCTAAGGTCTAATCTCAAATTTACACTGGCTCAGTCCACATGCTAAAACACAGGTGGATTGTACCTGAGCGGTATCCTGATTGTATGATTTGGTCCTAGGTACATTAATTGGTAGAGACCTTTGACTAGGACATTTAGAAGAACTGAGAGGTAGAATTGGAACTAAACTCTGAAGGCTTTTGTAAATTTTGTATGTTTTTGTATGAGTATGCACATTTTTTTCCCTCTGTGATTTAAGTGGAACTCAGTACTAATCTGTGTTTTCTGATTATAATAACTCGAGTAATTAAGGTAAGGAATTTTATAAAACTACTAAAAGAATGCATAAAAAAACTTAGCCATCTTTTCATCTAGAGTGAGTGAATAATTGAATGTTTTACTCCTAACCCAGGACCTTGGTACATAGTGGGTCCTCAATAAATGTTTGACGAATGAATGAATGAATGGATATACTAATCTATTAAGAATTCAATCTAAAAGTCTAAGTAATGGAGATTTCTACTCAAGGATTTCTACTAAGTATTTAAGGAGATTGTTATAAGAAAAAAAAGTCCTCTGAAATTTATCTAAATCTTACTTCTTGCAGAAAGAAAGAATAAAAAATATGAATGTCTTATAAACACTTTTACCTCACAAACTGGTGGAGAGACTGTTGATTTCTCTATATTTGCAGTTTTCCTCAAGGACTTATGATCTGTGTCTACTCTATGACAGTTGTGTAGCAGAGTAGGTATTCCATTTGGGCAGTAGTTTTGCGATATTGCTGTCTTAAGTCATACTGCATTCAGTAATATTCACATTCATGATCTATATTTTCTAGTGGTTAAATCTATTTTACGTATACATTTTCAAAGCACTCCAATAATGATTTTCTTTAATATTATAATGAGACTAAATAAACAAATCAGGAAGTATTGTTAAGAATTTTGCATGGATTTGCCATAACTTAAATATTGTAAATTGATTTCATGCATGCTGTCATAGACCTTCTGATTAGCACATCCTTACACTAGAGTCTCTGTTAGAAAAGCTGGATCACAAAGTATAAATGCCAAATATTTGTTCTTATTCTACTTAGCACGTTCATTAATTTTTTTGACTTCAATTTAATATGTTATAGATGTTTTGAAGGAGTACTTTATCTTAAAGAATGTTGGTCTTATTTTATGGTCCATTTCAATTCATTATATATCACCTTTGGTAATGTAGGGGAAACAAAGAAATACAAAGAAATGGTTGATACTTACAAACCTTTACAATCCATGAGGTGACCACACATATACATAAAACAAGTTCAGAAAAACGTAAAACATTCTTTTTTATTCATTAATTTAATACTTTTTTTTTTTGAGTATCAGCTATGTGCCAGACACTGTTTCTTGTACTGAGGACTCAACATTGAACAAGACAGCAAAAGTTTCTGCTTTCTATGAACTTAAAGACTAGTGATTTTGATTATGATTAAGCACAGTATAAAACATAAAGAGATACATTCTAGAGAATATAATTAAGCACCAAAATGAAGTCAGGAGAGATTAGTGGGGTGCACCATGTTCCAGGAAAGCCTACTTCATGGCAAGGGAGACTTGAACTTGACCTTGAGGAAAAGAAGATATTTGCAGAGATGGAAAGGAAGTTAGACCTGTACTTTATTGTAAACATTCATAGTGAATCTGAAAAGGTCAAAACACTGTTAAAGAAGAGTGTTTGTTCAAAGAAAATTCTTTGATCCTTTTTCCATTTCCATATGCACCCCACAAACTTTTTGAGATTTAAATCTTAATATAATCAGTGATGAAGTTCTATTTAAAATGAAATATGACGATTTTTAGAGAAATAGATAATCTCATGTCCTAAATTTGTAGCAAGTCTAGGCAAATATATATGCTCCTTAGATAGATGAAATTGATACTACAAGTGTGGAAAAATATTTCTATATAGAATGATTCAGCATAATTTATAGTATTACTGAATAAAATAATAATTATAGTGGAGATTTGTGGCAGTTAGCAGTAATTCTCTTTGAAGAATTATACTTCTTGTACTTAGTGGTCCTATCAGGTAGGATAGATCTACAGTCTATTCTGTAAAGTTATGAGAGATAAAAGGGAATGTAATAAAGGAAGAATGTGGCTTGTTAAATCACAGAGTCTAAAACTGACTAGGGCCATTGAGAGACAAAGATAGATAAGGAAGAGAACAGAAAGGCTTATCTTCAGCTATTTCCATGTTGTCTTGTGATTATACAGGATTTTCAATGAGGGAACAGGGACGTGATGAAAGTAAAGTATCTTGTGTTCACCGAGAAATACTCATCAAATTGGCAAAAAGTGTGACAATTCTAAGGGTTGACAAGGATCTGGAATAATGGAGAATTTCACACACTGCTAGTGGGAGTGTGTGAAATTGGTAGAATCACTTTGGGAAGAGGGTTTAACACGATCTGGTAATTTTAAAGATATATACACTTGGTGACTCAACGATTCCACTTCTCCATACCTTAGAGAAACTCATGTACATGGAAGGCATTCACAAGAATATTGATAACAGCATTGTCTGTAATAGAAAAGACATTTTGGAAGTAACCAGAAATGTCCAAGTAGAATGGATAAACTGTGAATATTCAAATAACTGAATATTATCAGCAAGAAAAATGAATCCTGGCTACACTCAACAAGATGGATAACCCTCATAAACATAGAGTTGGCTTAAGAAAGAAGGCAAAAAAGAATAAATTCAGTATGAATCTATTCACATAGAGTTCAAAATTAGGCAAAATGAAACTATATGGTTTAAGGTGATATACAAAGGTGGGATAATAATAAAGCAAGAATGGAAATAACTATCATAATAGTCATATTAGTAGTTGCCTTTGGGCTAGTGAGAACAGATGGTGATGGGGAGGATCACATGGGACCTTTCAGGTACAGACAGCATTCTATTTCTTGTCTAGTGTAGCCATTTCATGAATGTAATTATGAATTAGGTTGCCCATTTTTTTTTTTTGTATTTTTATGTGAGTATGTATTTTGCATCATTTTATAAAAAGGAACTGTATATGAAAGAGTAAAGGATGTCAGAAATAGCAGTAAGGGAAGATTTATGCCCAATTCTGTAAGGCAACTATACCAGAAGCATAGGTAGATTTACTGTGAAAAATGTCCATTTTTTTAACTTGCAAATGCAATTTGCACATGGTGAAAAAGTTTGCTACAGTCTAATAATTAAAAAATAATAAATGAAGACCTCTTTTTCCAGAGTCATGGAAAAGGAGATCCTAAGCCTTTAGAATCAAATTTGATAATTAATTGGTAGCATAATTATTTTCCCATGCTTGATGCATCTTTATTGATTGAAGCAGTCTCTCGAATCATACCTAGAAGCAAATAGACCAGAGGATCAGCAGAAAATTAACAGCAAGGAGAAAATGAGAATACTCATCTTATCTAGAGAAACCAAGAAATTTTTATCACTGTTATCATTGTAAAATCATCTGAATTCTTCTTTAAAGGAAGTCCTTAATAGTTCCCTAGTAGTAACAGCATTGCAGAGTATTATCCAGTAATGAAAGAGAATGTTAATAAAATTATTTCTTTTTTATGTTGATATGGATCAAGGTTGCAGCTTCAAAATACCAATGATAAAAATGATCCTTTTAAGATTATAGGTTACTGTTTACCAAAGATAATATTCATTAACTAGAATTTACTTCTTATGCTCTGGATTAAAGAAATTATTTGCAAGCAAACAAGAAAAAAATTGTCTTTAATTTACTAATCATAAGGCACTATTTATTTGAAAAAGTGTTATATCTTAGAAATGAATCTTTAAATCATGTGGCAGTCATAAAATAGCCTCTGGTCGAGGCTTTGCAGGAATGGCTTGCAGATTGTATTGTATGCAAGAAATTGTGAAAGTATCATTTGCTAAAAAATAAATTGCCAAATTGATTTATTTTTCAGACAAAGCCATACAGTACTAGTTAAATACCTGAAATACAAAAATGAATACTAATAAAACAGCCAAATGTTCTACTGGAGAGCATAAAATCTACAAGTGTTGTGAAGAGGAACATAAATACCTACCGCAAGAAGCTCAATTAAAGTTTGGAAATAATAATTTTGTTGTTAAATCTCTAAAGAGCTGCAATAGCGAGATCACCTTGAGGTAGAATCCAGAAAAGCTAGTTTTAAATATTGTACTCCTGGGGCAATGATTGATTGATTCTCTAGTGTAAATTTCTTGGTAATATCTGTTTAGAGACCTCTAAAAGATTAAGGAGAGAGAGAGAGAGAGAGAGAGAGAGAGAGAGAGAGAGAGTGAGTGTGTGTGTGTACACACATACATGCACCAGAAAATCTGTTAGTGCAGCAACAACTCTTTTTACACCCCTCATGTGTGAAGAAGTTAGAGTATTTGGTAATAATCTCTTATTGAAGATAGTTTATGGTGAGAAATGGAATCGTATGTTTGATTTTTCTTTAATTTATTTATTGATTAATGATCACTAAGCAACAGAGTATCCAAAGCTTTTCCATTGTATTATGTTCTGTTATCTCCCCTTCCTAATTTATGTACTTTCAATTGAGAAAACTAAAGTATCGACTTAGAAATAAAGGCAAAATACACCAAGGGAAACCATCGGGCAGTAGACTTAGAAGTGACCTTGGAGATCATTTAGTACAGTGGATTCAAACTGTGTTTAGGGAAGTCTGGGAATTCTAACAGTTTGAGGAGAAAAGGGTGGAGCCTGGGGTGTTTGGGAAGCTAGACTCTGTGTATTCCACCTTGGATTCATACTGGGTGGTTTCATCAGTTTTTTAATTTTTTTTAATCTTGGACCTTTCACTTAAAATTTTGTATCAAGAACAAATAAATAAAAATAGTTCGATGGCCACTGCTTCAGTGCATATTCTCTCCACCAACTGCTTTCACATTTGAGTAAACTGGGGCCCAGTAAAGTTGTAGCTTCTTCAGGATTTCACAGCTGGTAGTAGCAGAAGCAAGAACAGAAGCCACATTTTCATGTCTAATGGTGCTGTTTCTCCAAACAACGTTGGTAACATTCTGCCTTCCCAGACCCGTACCCATTTATTATCTACTGTATTTATTCATGCATTATTTAACGTCTTTAATATCCACTTCTCTGTACCTGTGTATAAGGTAGGCATGTAAGAGACACAAGGGGAAACACAATTAGTCATGATGTTACAAGTAAGCTGAGGAGAAATTTTTAAAATGCTAGTGTTGGGGAGTTAGTTGGAATAGTCTTTTTTTTTTTTTTTTTGTGGATATACTCCATTATTGTGCCCTGACATTAAAGGCAGCACATCTCAAGTATAAGAACCATGACATGGTACAGATGGTGACAGAGAGGCCCATACCTCAAAACACTGTGAAGTGGAATTGGAAATATTTTCACAGCAAATATGATTCACTAGAATGTAGTGTCTGACACGTGATTTAGCATCCCAGTGTTATGGGGTATAGCAAAAGGTGTGAAACTGGCAGATGATAAGCATAAATGTTATTAGACATGTCCATCTGACTTAGTTCAAGCCAAAGACTTGTTCTTGATTTTTCCAGGGAAAATAATATGTGTAATTTAAGAAAATAGCCTTTGATGACACTACTTTTTCTTCTTCATTTCTTCTATTTTTCTCTTCCTTCTCTTTTAGTTTCTTTCAGTAAGTATTGAGTGTATATTATGTGCCAGATACTATCAGGCACTAAAAGTTTTTTATACCAAAAAAAGTTGAAACAATATTTTTTTTTCTTGTTGCAATGATTGGAACTTCCAAATCACTGGGATAAAAATATCTTCAATCTTGACAACTTTTCAAGTGCAGTTGTATCTAGAGAGAGTGATGATTATTTTATTCTGGAAACTCAAAAATTCTAATCTTTTCTTCAGTTTTTTCAAGAGAAAAATGGAAATACCACTTGTATTGTACAACTAATAGCTGGCAGGCTTGGTGAGAATAATGATGGGACCGTTGACTGAGAGTATAATTGTCTACACAAGTTGTAGTATTAATTGACTCAGGAATCTTTGGATTTTGAAGGCAAAAACCCAGAGAGTTGACCTATATTTTTTTTTGGTGGAAGCCTACCTTCCTAGTTCAGCTGCTTACCACGAAATGCAGCTTTCTCTGAATTAACTCTAAATTATTGTAATCCTGTGTCTGTAGCTCAAAACCATAATTTGTCTCTGTATTTAATCCTATTACTTTTACTTATAAATGACTATACCAAGGGATATTGTCAAATAAGATGGCCACATTCAAACATGCCAAATGAGAATTTGGGAAGGCTTCGATAAGCTAATATGGAAGGAATTTTATTCATTTTGTTGAATTTAATTGATATCTTTTTCAATGAGTGTGGAAACGCTCATTTTAATGAAATGTTTGCACTGTTATATGTTATCACTTTAGATAGAAAGTGGAGAATTTGATGTCAGCAATGGACAACTTTCAATGAGAAGAATGTCATTAGCACATTATTTATGGCTAAATGTGAAAGAAAGAACCTAAATTTCTTATCATTCAGTTATGTCTTGATAGAATTCTACAGTGGAGCCCTGGCAGTTTGGCAAGGCTATTCATAGTGGTTGTAATGTGACTAATGTCGTCGTCCCTTTTGTAATGTAGTTCCATTACTGGCCTTTCCTCAGGCATGCCACAAGCTTTATGTTTCGTCTAAATCAAATGTGAGTATCATAAACAAATTAGAGTATAGTAATGAAAATGAATTCATTTATGTATTCATTCATTTATCCTTTCATTCAAGAGTACTGCCTACTATGCATCAGACCCTGAATTTAGCAGAAATTACTGTAGTTAAAATTTGGTCACAAATGGTGTTGTTTGCACCACCCTGTCTACTCATTTGCAGTCTGTGTACTCTGGGCTCCCAGCAAGGGGCCTAGGAATGAGAGTGTAGAATGCGTATTTCACAGGTGTTAGTGCTTGGAATGATTGATGAAATTTAAATTTGGAATCAAACACCATCTTTCTAAGGTGTTCATAATCATCTGGATAGTCTACATTAACTATGAGGTCAATTTTGGAGTGCGAAGAACAGAATCTGCCTTTTAGAAGAAGGCCAACAGCTGGGCCAGAATACTCTGAATCTTAAGCTGTGGTCCATCTTGATATTATTACTAATCAAAGCACCTTCTATAGTCATAAATGCTCATAAACTGTAGACTGCGTGTGGTTCATGAATTTGGCTGCTTTTCCATTGCTGCTATGAAAATTGCAAACAAAATTGCTTTTCATTTTGCTTTGACAGGCAGTTTTAATTTTATTCATCATTTTAGCAAATTGTATAACATTTCAGTTGTGTGCAGCACTGGCTTTGTCTTTTTTTGTACTATATTTATGCTGAAAATATGAAACAACAATAAAGAAGAGACCAATAATAGCATCTTGTCGTAAAAAAGGCTTATTAAAAGGATATTTTCTGCCTGGGTGAAAAACTTCCTTGAACATGTCATAAATAGTTTATAACACACAGAGCTACACTTTTATTGTCTATAGAAGTTGATTGTCTAGCTAGCCACATTTTTAAAATTAAAAAATAATTCCCCTCCAATTTTGAATTTATGTTTTGTTTACCCAGAACTTGTCACAGCCTAATTAGACAATGACTGTCTTTCTGAAGTCACCAAAAAGACTGAATAAATCTTAGATGCACAAGAGAGTTAGGGGGACAAGGGGAGCATGTTGGCCAGGGAAAGATGGGAGATGCTCGTAAAGATTTACCTTATAACAAAGTATATACATTTTCATTTTGTAGAAAAATTACTAATACCATAACAGCCAATGGGCTGGTTTTATTACATGCTTTCCGAGTTCTTCATTGTAGTTTGAGCAACGAGGAGCCCTGCAAGCGTGCAATAAAAACAGAGCAGACTTCGTGATCGCCTTATTCATTGATGTCTGTTGCACAAGGCAAGTTCTGTTCAGATAACCACTGAGGGCTGGTGGCATGCTCTCTAACCTTGAAAGTGAAGGGATTGGAGAGGGAGGGCAGTCCTTTCTGCCAGGGTTTTAAAGAAAATAATGTTTATTCACAATACTTTTTAGGACATAAAGACTTGTATTTAAGATTTACAAGATTGCTGGTAAGGATGATTCATAACCGAGGTCCAGTTTTCCTTAGGGATTAACCACCATGGTTTGTTTTTTGTTTTTCTAGCATAGCAACTGAATTTCATCATTCATTTTGTCATTTAGCAATAGAAGACAACTTCACCAAAGAAGCTCACAGTACGAGTAAAATTGGAAGTAAATGGAAGCCATATGTTGTTGCTGTAATCCCAAGATTGAAAAAAAACTATAGTTTTGGCTATTGCCTTTTATTCTAAGTAGAAGGAAGGTAAAGCATGCTCTTATTATCAATAGCCATAAGTTTTTTTTATTCACAATACATAGTTCTTTATGTTGTTAATGGCAGTATGAAGAGCACATGACCAAAGTGTGCAGGCAAGGCTGATGTGTGGCAGTAATCCATTTCTTAACTTATGTATAACTGTGGAGTTATTAATGCTAGTCAGGTTATGTGCAAGGATTCAGGAAAATTCTTTATTCCTCATTGACTCCT
>CM057384.1:33692500-33782500 GCA_030015415.1 Cynopterus sphinx
GGAATTCAGATCTTTAATTCTGAAGGTAGGAAGGGTCAGATGTTTTCAGACTTAATCCGTATTTTTAGTATACTTAGGTTATTACAGTGGCACAATGTTATTTTATATTTTAAATTTAAGATCATGTTTCACTATTGAATAATTTCCCTGACCACCCTCTGAAAGGCTTTCTATTGAAATATCAAGACAATGAAATTATAATAAAGGCAGACACATTAAACTTTGAAGGGGTGTAGTTTGTGTTTCTAAACTAATGTTCTTGCCGACAGAGCTACTACCCTCTGAGGGTTTTATGGGAGTATTTATTGTGGGCCAGTAATTAGAGACTGACCTCAGCTTTTAATTAGCCAGTGCGGACCAGAGACCAGGGAAGAGCCCTTGAATTAGACTCAGATTGTGACCCTTGCTAAGTGCTGGCTAATTCAAGGGTTAAGATGGGAATGGAGCAATCATGAAGAATAACAGTGTATGAGGTACACAGGCAAGTGACTGAGGTGAAATCCTACCTCAGAAAGAGGCAACTTTTCAAAGTTAGATGAATGGTGGAAACTCTCCTCGGAGGAAAAATAAATGCGTTGACGTGATTTTCGATATGTGTCAGAGGATCAAGCTGGCCTTTCTTTGAGATTTTGGTTGCACTCTCACTGGATAGAGTGCCTGCCCTGTTCTTTACAAAAAGGGGTGCCAGCTGCCTTTTGGACAAAGCAGGCACACTGCGGTTAAAGTCACTCTCTGTGCGCTTAATGCATTTGAGGAAGGGGTTTTGTGCTTAAGCATGGTTAAGTATCCACCGGAACCCTTGAATCTGGCGCCCTAAAAAATTTAAAAGCTCTTTTATCTGCGCTCTACGTGGTGCCCTTTCACATCAAAATGTTCTGTGTTTTTGGCTATCCTTGTCAATCGGAAAGGGCTTCATTTTTCCTGGGTTGTGTGTGTGTCTTGCAGGTGTCCCTGGTAAAGCCTGAAAGGAAAAAAAGCAGTAGAATTTCTTAATAAAATACTATTTCCATTTTAGGTGTGGCATTTTGTACATAATTTTATTTTTTTAAGGCCCCTGACTACTCCTTTGAAAGGATCCTCCACTAGCTTGTCACATTTGTAATGGGATATTGTTTTTGGCATATCCACATTGCCTTTCATTTCTCTTCTCCAACTCCCTTTCTCTCTCTCTGTCCCTCCCTTCCTCCTCCTCCTCCTCCTCCTCCTCCTCCTCCTCCTCCTCCTTCTTCTTCTTCTCTCTCTCTCTCTCTCTCTCTCTCTCTCTCTCTCTCTCTCTCTCTCTCTCTCTGTCTCTGTCTCTGTCTCTCTCTGATATGCATGTTTCTCTCCCTGCTCCTCTCCCAGCCCACTCAGTCCTCTCCAATCCTCCTCTTGTTTTTCATCTCAGCAGCCATCTCTTTTTTGTGTTCTTCATTCTTATCTCATTCCATTGAGGAACAAGAATCTCATCTTGTCTCCAAAGGCACTGGATGCCACCAAGCAAAGTTTTGGGAAGTTTGAGCTGGAAGAAATGTTAAAAAAATGTTTAAAGGTGCTCTGTGTTCTGAATTTTACCTTCCAAATTCTAGAATGGAGCTGAAGAGCTTTTTAAGAAACCCTTGGATTCATAAACAGAATTATTCCACAGTCCTAAAGTGGGAAGGGACTTCCTAAAAGTGTATTTATTCTCTCAGGAAGGGGGCAACGGCTATTTTCAAGAGTCCTAAAAACAGAATTCTATCTTAATAAAAAGTAAAAACCTTTGCCCAGGATGTGAGGAATTTTTCGCTGCTAGTTTTAGACCAGCAGGTTTCTAATAAATGCTGATTAAGTACTGCCTGTGATTCCTTCTGTTATTTTTGACCACATGCTTTATTGTATAGCCACCTGTCTGCAGTGGGCAGTCACAAACCTCTTAAAGTGTCCCATACATAGTCATCTTGATAAGACCGTATGTCATAGTATTTATTATAGAGGGAAAGTCAGATTCCTCGAGTATAATTTCTAGGTCCACTTCTTAATAGCTGTGTGATTTACTTAACCTCTCTGTGCTTTTGTATCTGTAAAATGCTACTAATACTCGTACGCTTCTCATAGGGTTCCCTTAAGAAATAAAGGAGTTTGTGTGTTGTGCACAGTGTCAGTTTAGAACACACAGCATTGAGTTAATATTAGCCATTATTAACACTACATAGAGCAAGTCATTAGTAAAACTTTACTATTTTCCACATTTTGCTTTTCCGTAAAATATATTCTAAGCAAAAAATGTTGTGATTCATGATTTGAGTCAGCAGAGTTAATTTGGGCCAAAGTTGGCCCTGAGATAGAAGTGAGACCTTCCTGTTCACCTTCCATGTGCAGGAGTGAGGAGAACGTCCCCTCTCTCACTAGTCTGGTTGGTATTTGCATTGAATAACAGCAAAATCAGAGTCGATTTACCTAATGAATGACAGCCTCATTTGTTTTAGGCTGCTTCTTGATTCTCATTATTCTCTGCTCTTGGTTGACTAAAAAAAAATTTTGCAGGTAATGTACATAAACCAATTTTTGCCGTAAGAACGTGGGCCCTGAAGTGGTTGTGAAGTACTGTATATTTCTTGACCCTCCTCCCTGAAGTCCATTGTTTGGTAATAGGCTATAAAAGGAATTTCATAACCAGGAAGTAGAAAACGAGGGCAACATGCAGGTGTGAGGAATGATTTCCTCAAAATGAATGTAAACGAAGATTTGATGGTCTGGGCAGGAGTGGGTTTGGGTGATTGATGGAAGACTGAGATAGTTCTTCGTAGCCCTTGTGTTGAGGTGACTAGATCTGCGGTTTATGTTAATGTATATTACCTTTATCACTCCTTGAAACTACAAATTTTGAAACATACATCCCTAAAAGACTGGGAGAACTTCATTCTTCTCAATGGGTCAATACAATTGACTTTTGTTGTAAATTATCATACACAGAGCAAAACTGGTCAGACACAGATGAAGCTTATAGCAGTGTTTACATGTTATCCTAGTTTGCAGAGAATCTTACACTTACTGGGTATGGGCTTTCCTGTGTGTTCCTTCTTTGTTTCTCACTTTAAAAGCTTCCTGGAGTCCTTCAGAATCCTGCAGTGTGTGGTTCTGGACCTGACTTTTTTGTGTTTGTCTGAGATTGAATAAAGGTGTAGGGTTCCTTCAGGTAATGGTTATTGTATAGAAACAGACAGAAGGAAGAGCTACACAGAGATATTAGAAAGAAGTCATGCTCTCCTTTTTGTAGCCCTTAACATTCCTTATGAAAAACAAGAGTCAGTATGAGAGAGAGAGAGAGAGAGAAAGAGAGAGAGAGAGAGAGTGTGTGTGTGTGTGTGTGTGTGTGTGTGTGTGTGTGTGTGTGTGTGTGTACTGTTAAAGTATTGTGGTATGCACCCAACTACAATGTGGGAATTTAACCTTTACATCTGTAACTTAATAGTGGCGTGTCTTTATTAATGTATATGTTTGAGGCATTCTTTTGACATTTCCTCCTATTATTTTTAGTGCTGGGAGTGTTAGAGGCAGGATGGCCATCTGTCAGGGCTGTGGAGGAGAGATGAAGGGATGTCCGCGTTTGGGTGATGGCTGTGAGGGAGCATTGAGCGTGACGTCCTCCAAGGATCCTTCCAGCTCTGAGACTTTGATTTTGTGAAATAATTTGGCTCTAATGTAGTGCCAGGGACATTTTTTTTAAAACAATGTGATATCATATCCTTTATCAATATATTGTATCACTGCAGTTTGTGACATTATGCTGTAAAATGCTAGACCATAAAAGCCTATAATTTATAAGGCTATATTAGGTACTTACTTTATGTATTATAGCTTGATAGCCTTGTAATTCAACATTGCCTATCATTTATTCTATATATAATTCCATGGAGGGTTCTGGTGACATTATAAACCACAAAAGCAGAGCTCAAGTGGTTAGTCATTAGAACCCCAAGATAGAAATACCTTGTATTACATTATTCAGTATTTATTATTTTCCATAATGTGAAGCTAAAACACTTGGATTTGAAACATTTTCTATTTACATTCCACATCATGGTATTCATATACATGTCAATCAGAAGTGCTCTGGTTGAATACCACATCACAACCATATGTGACCTTGTTTTTGTTTAAAATGTATGTTTGTTATACAAGGATGTGTTGTCCATTCCTCTGCATAACAAGTTTTTCCCCTGGCTGGTTATCAAAGAGGAAATTCTGCCGCCCATCCGTTGTGAAGTTTTTTGTTGCCTATTAACTTCAAGAGAAGCGAAAGACATTTGTTTTTGAATGAATTCTAAGTCATTCATACAGAACTTGGTCAAGAATAAATACTCTACAAGACTCTTACACAAAAACCACTGTCATATTGGTAATGGGCCAAAGGCTGTAGTTATACTAACATGTGTTGAAATGCATGAGATCATTATTGTAGAATGCTGTAGTATATTTTTATAAGTTGTCTGTGTGTCCAAACTAATTACATAATAACTTTGATTGATGTAATCCTCTTACACAAAGTTGGTTCTTGTTTTATAAACAATGCTGCTCTCTCTTCCGTTCCTCACCCCTTCCTCACTACTCTTCTTTACCTTTTGAGGGATATTTTGATTATAGAAGCCATGGGTGGTATGACTGATTATGGCAACAGCAGCAGCTGGTATATTTTATCTGATTTCAAAAGGAAAATTAAGCTCCTTTCTCTCCCCCTTCCCCACCAATTTCTCCTTAATTTAGGTAGTTGTTCCTTGAGATTTGTAGAGACTAGAAGTTTAGAAAAAGAGGAAGATAAGTAAAAGTCAATAAAATAACTGAGTTATAAAGTAACTGAAGCCAACCTACTGTAAAAAATGACCTGTTTTATGACATCACATTATCATAACTATTCACAGCGGTGAGCAAGTCTGTAGAGGATCCATGGTAATAGTCACTTATTTTTTAAATGTGAAGAGAGAAAGTTTGAAAAAGGAGAGGAGGAAAAGGAGGAGGAGAATTAGGAGTAGCAAGCTGATTGCTTTCACTTTAAATCACAATGCAATTTCTTTTCTTGCCAGTAAGTGACTTAAAAGTATTGAAAGATAAACAACCTAAGCAAGGGCCTTGGATTCTTGCCATGTGCTAGGATCTCAATTAAGGGATGAAGTTACACTCTTCAGTTTTATCACAAGTCAGGCTGGGCTCTGTGGGCCAGTAAAACAGGCAGTAGTCTGTGCTAGTCATGGGCAGGAGTGGTAGAGGGGTATAACTACCTGTATTGGTATTAATGGGACATAGTAACACAGATCTCTTTCAACTGATAGGAGAATAGACCCCTAAAGGAAAAAAAGAAGATATGAGTAGGGTTTAAATTTACTTGAATTTGCTCTTTGTTAGAAATTCATACCTCTTTTTATTTGTCATTTCTTGAGGCATTGACTAATGAGTAACATGGAATATCACAAATGCAAGAATTTGGATTCTCTGCAGAGGACTGAGGTTTTAAATGCTAATCAAAATAACAGGTTGTAGGGAATATTGCAAATACCACATTTTGGGGTATATGAATAGTGATTCTCTCCATTTTGCACTAATTTGCATTGCCTATGCTGTCATATTTTGCTGTGGCACCATTTTCTCTAAGTATTGCATTATTGACTTAAAAGGTGTCATTTTGCAAATGATGGAGTTAAGGAAGTACATTTTCCTTATTTCATAATTTGCACGCAGATTGAAGAAGACTTACCATTGTCACGAAATTTGGATATGATGGATCTTGTATTTTAACTGGCTTGTGGGTGCAGGGAAATCTATCAGCACATTACTTTAAATAGAAGATTGTGGCATCCTTGAAAAATATTTTGAAATTTAAGTCACGTTAATCTTTTCCTTTATTTCTGTCTTCCTCTTTCTTAAGGCCTGATCATCTTTGACTCTTTCCTCTTCCATATCATTGTGGATGATTATTAATTCAAAATAATCGTGGCTTCAGTAATATTTATAGTGTGTTTTTCACCCTTTAAAACATAGTACAGATATTAACTTATTTTGATCCTAAGCTGAAACTAAATAATAGTGTTGATAAAAAAATTTTCTTTTACCCATGTTCTCTATGAAAAGATAAGGAAATAACTTTAGACACACATTTCTATTCTTCCACTAAGCTTTTGGCACTCAGGTGTTTGTGAGTACAAAAATTTAGGCACACTTTACTTGAAAGTGGAGACTCTGAGTTCCACTTTGATGTGACTCCCTAATAACGGCAATGTAGAAACCCAAATTCTATTTAAGTAGCTTTGTTTGTCTTTTTGTTTTGCCCTAAGACAGCCTTTCTCTTTCTACAGATAAAAAACTAGCTGAATAGTGATAAGAAAGGAAAATAAATTGTATTAAAACCCGCATATCCAATGATGGAATGAATAAAGAAGGTGCAAAGGCTATAATATTTGATGGGCTTTTGCTTAGAATAAATCTATAATGTTTATATTCCTTTTAACAGACATTCTGATGCAATCAATCCATTATATTAATGATAATCTCCAAATCCATTTAATTCTTAGTTTGGAATTAATAGTCACTAATTGTGTCTTACTGGAAGAAAATAAATGTGAACTAATGTACGTGATAGGACTTTACTGACTTCGTAAATATAAAAATGATATATTTAGACACATACATATGTACAAATGTCTTTGTGTACACACACACACACACACACACACACACACACACACACACCCATTAAAATAGAACTTTGGAACAGATAGCATAAAAGTAAAATGTAGAATGTGTATTAAACACTTTCCAGTTTCTGTGAGCTCTCTTTGAACTAGGCAGGCAACATTAATGCATTATGTCTGTGTGTCGAGAGAAGGGAGACCCCTAAGTGCTTCCTTTGCTGTCCAAGTATCCATTCCAATTAGAGCTCTTTCTCTCTATCTCTTTCTCTATGTATTCAACATTAAGGTGATATTTTACATTGCTTAAAAATTATGTGAGTGTTTGTTGCTGTTGTGTAGGTAGGAAATAAATTAAGGGCTTTTGTGGGATTTTAAATTCTTCCCAAGAGGAAAGAGCTA
This sequence comes from Cynopterus sphinx, assembly GCA_030015415.1. Lineage (NCBI taxonomy): Eukaryota > Metazoa > Chordata > Mammalia > Chiroptera > Pteropodidae > Cynopterus > Cynopterus sphinx. The sequence goes on from CM057384.1 coordinate 33,699,544, forward strand.
ATATTAAGGCCTTCACTAGTGGGATTAATTTTGTATATCTTTCAGGAATCTATTGGGTATTATATTTATACATTATAAAATATGTTTTGCTATGCCTTAAATTAATATGTTTCTGTCTACAGAGTAAATGTGAAGGTAGCAGTTTATGTCTGAGGTGGGAGGGTGGGAAGAAAAAGAAGAGAAGTGATCAGGCACCTCTTGTTTTGTTAGGAGGGTGTGCATGTCATCCGTCTGATTCTCAGATCATTATCTGCGGTGCCCTGAGTTAGCCTCAAAGGCAAAGTTTACGTATGGTGGGACTAGAAGGACGCATTTTCTACTTTGTCCACTTCTCCTTTTTAAATTTTGCTTTTAAAATTTATGCCCCTAAAAGTAAGCTCTTTTTGCACATGGTGTTGGTGGCCGATTGCCAAACTTTGTGCTTCTCCACCATCAATAGCAGCTTCCCTGGACGTCTTTTAGCAGATGCTGTCAACTCATCACCTTTCTCTCACTCCCCTCACACTGCCTTCATGGATCACTGCATGTGCTGGTGCTCATGTGTCAAGGGGAAGGGCACAGCTGCAAAAAGGGTCACCCCTGGAGGCTCGAGCTTCCTGTCTCTGTGGCGTAGGCAGTCCTGGTCAGTCTAGCCTTGTGACCTGTTTCCCCCTTCTTTTCCTTATATTTGTTTGGCAGGAAAGCCCATTGGCCCCAGTGCAGAACACTAAACCTCAGCTGATGGGGGAGAAGGAGAAAGGGAGGGAGCAATCTCTGAGAAAGTAGTCATTGGTCACCATGTGTATATAGCATTAGTAATCAAAATGTGTTATTTGGAAAGTAAGATGTGTTTCTTGTTGTCTGGTTAATAATCTTTATTATCTTAAAAGTAAATGGGTGGGAGCGTTGCACATAACATCATTACTGCATGAATGGTTGCCTGGGTGGGCCTATAAATCAAAGTGGAAAGATTCTGTGAGTTTATTTTCATTTGGCCACAAGTTCGGGTCTGTCTGGATGACTTAGCCAACTATAGCTCTAGATTTTAGTAAAAAAAAAATGCTTATTTATCTTTGTTTTAGTAATATCCTTGGCTTCAGCTTCTTCTTCTTCTTCTTTGTTTTTCTCCACAAGCTGAATTGAAAGAAATTTTAAAGTCCATCCTTTGCAGAAACCTCAGTTACATGATAGAAGGTTTATTCAAATGCTTGTCATACTCTTGTGAGTTTTATCACAGCAGGTTCCAGTAGCCCCACAAATCGGCAGGAAATCCACCATAAATTTTTCAGTTCCTTGATGATTGAGTGATTGCACCGTAGCAAGTTTTTTGGCAATATTTTATAGGTTGGCTAAAGAATTTGTTTTGAATGAAAGCCCAGATAAGGTTCATAAGTTTTTCTCTTTTTCTTCTTTATTTCTGAGTTTTATTTTTTTCTTTTGGGTTGGGTTGGAACATTTTTTTCTCTGTGCTGTGCTGCTTGGTCGAACAGTAAGATACTGAGGTACTTGCTGTGCCTGACAGACATAAAATTAAATATACAACAATGAGGAAGAAATCTGGGGAACAAGCCATAAGTCCCACAACAGGCTTTAAGATGCTGTAAATATATTCAAATGACAACTCTCCCATCCACTAGACACAACATCTTATTTCATTTTGAAAACAAGTCTGAAGAATGCCCCAAGAATTTTGTACCGAATGTCTGGCAGTATGCAAGTATTTCTTCATTACTCCAAAGTACCTGCCCACAACTGTGTCATAAATATAAATAGGTTCTTCAGCTATGTTGAGCTTTTGTTACATTTTCCTTCCAATAAGACTATCCCTCCTCTCATTGTCGTGGTGCTAGGTTCTCCATTTTTCATTAATATGTAATCTTTGAAAAATACTTTCTCAGTGAAATTTTATTTGTACACCACTAGCCATTAATAAATACCATGTGTTTAATTGTCTTCATTGATATGGTAATAGTTTCCATTTCATATAGTTAAATGACAGTACAGTAGAGTCAGCTGACTGCAGGCAGATTTGGAGAGCATACTTAAGAAGTCAGGAGAGTCTACTCTCTGGTCACACAGCATCTGCATAGGAAGGTATCCACAGAGGCAAAAGGACCACCATGACTGTGGACCCTACTGAGGGACTTCTTGTGGATTTGCTGGTTTCTTGGTATTCTACACACAAAGGAATTCTTTAACAGCAAAGGAATTTCTTTACTACAGGATTGATATCTTTTGTAGTAGATACTTAGGTAGCCAAAGCATCAGGATATCAGCATCATGCTAGAAAGTTCTTCCCTCACTCTTTGGAAGTGAAAAAAGGCCAGAGATGAGGAGATGTGAATTCGACCTCTAACTCGGAGCTTGCATGAGTTATTTAATCTTTCTGGCCTTTAATTTACTAATCTGTGGAATGACACCTTTGTAATAGGAAGGCCCTTTCTGCTCTGAAGGTCTATAGTTCTAATATATTATTGTTTTAGTTATTACTAATAAAAAACTATAATCAATCCAGCCTCGAATCAACCATTATGGGTATGTGGCAGATTTGTCTCTACCAATAATGTCTCTACCAGATGTACCATTGCAATCGAAACTTTTAAAAATTAAGGCAAGCAGCCCTAACGTAGCTAATTTAAAATTTTTATGACTTACAAAGTAGTTGTAACCAGTAGTTGTAGCAAATATTTATAGTGCTATGTTCCAAGCTCTTTTCTAAGTACTTTTCTAAGCACATACCTTTATAACAACCTGATCTAAGTCTTATTATTGTCGTTATTATTCCTCTTTTACAGATGAGGAAGCTGTGGAACAGAGAGGTTAAGTAACTTGTCCACAGTCATATAAATGGTGAATGGTGAATGATGAAGCTAGAGTTTGAACTTAGGCAGCCTGCCTCCGGAATCTGAGCTTAAGATAGCCACATTTGTCGATTGCACAGCAAATCACAGAGGTCCTCCTGTTACAGCAGCTAACGTTCACTACTGTAAATAAATGTTTGACCTTTTAAACATCTGAGCAGATGGAACTGGAGTAAGGGCAGCTTCCCAGTAGGGCTAGCCCGCTTATATTGTGGCTACCTGTCAAAATTTCTTTGCTAACTCCTTAATCTTTTAAACATGTTATAGGGATTTAAACTTTATTAAGATTCATGGTATTTTTAAAGTGCCTTTGAGAAGGCTAAATTGCAATTAGTCATTTACAAATCAGTGGAAATTGATTTAATCAGATTGCTTTCCTTTCAAAGCTGGAGATCAGCTGTATTGAGGGGACTGAACATTTGAATGGGAAGGGCTGTTAGATGAGAAGATTGATCTATAGAACTCTAGATGTCTGAATAAACTTGGATTGGGGGGGTCTTAGGGTAGGTAGTATGAGGGTTTTGATGTCATGTGGGGAGAGAAACTAAGTAATAATTGAGTTCTGGAAAGTAAGTGGGAAAGTATATGATAACATCATTTATATAAAATCTACCTAGGGTCAGTTCCAAGTCCAAGAAAGGAAGAGAGAAATATCTAATTATTCTCTTTCTTCTTGTTCTTTGGCCTCCCCTTTTCTCTCCGTGAGCACTTTTCTAAAGAGTCAACTCCTAAACAATTTTGAACATAAGAGTGAAGCACAACAGGAGTTGCTTGTGTGTGTATGTGTTTGCGTGTGAGAAAACAGAGATGGTGTTGGAAACTAACTGAAATTTTGTTTTTGTATTATAATTTTTCAAAATTATGTTATGAATGACAGTTGGCTTTCTAACCTATTTTTGGAAGACAACCTATCAAAACTTAATAATAATATAAGCCTATTATTATTATTATCTCAGCAAAACTGTTTGTTTTGACCCCCGATGACACATGGCCTCTATTATTTCATTCCCTAGGAATATGCTGTGACTTTGCCTGCAGACTTTATTTTTTTAAACTTATCTTTTTATCTATTTTAGAGCACTTTTAGTTTCACAGCAGAATGGAGAGGAAGGTACTTTCTGTTGACTCTTTGCTTCTTCTCTTCCTCTCTGCTGCACTCTGTTTTCTTTTCTCTGGATTTTCTCCCTGTTCATCGTGTCTATATTTCTTTTCACTCCTTCACCCCTTTCCTCCCTCAGTTTCTTCCTCTTTGCTTCTCCTCATTTTCTTCTTTAACTCTGTCTCAAAACATTTAATGGTAGTTCTTTGATTTAGCTAACAAATACATAAAACTTCCATGCTTTTATTTAATTAATAATGAAAATTACTGGAAGAAATGATCAACATAAAAATAAACTAGATGATGGTATAAATGACACTCTATAAAATTTAGTTTTGAGTAAAATTGACAGAAGAGTGAGATCTTCTTGACTGAATGTAATTATTCAAAATTTGCATCAGGGAAATTGAACTTGATAGGAAAACTGATCTTAAAGAAAAACTCACAATATGTTTGATGTGAACAAAAAGAGAGAAATGAATCAAATTATTATTACATAATTTTAATAAAAATGAGTTGATGCTAGTGAAAATTATAGTGAAATAAGAATAAAAAATGAAAACATGGAGTAGTTTGTGCTGTATAAGAATTCATGAAGGAATTTAGTCACCTCAGTTGGGTTCACTCCTCAAAATTCTTTAATGACAAAAACTCATCATTATTGACAAAATTCTGTTCAGAATGTTTGTTCTCAATATCCTTAGATGCAAATTGTTGGGACAAAATGGCAGAGTGAAAACAGCAGGGGTAAATATACTAACCCCTCGTTTAATCTTCATAGCTTTACCAGTTAGCTGGTATTAGCTTCATATTCAATTGAGACTCAAAGAGAAAAGTTGGAAACTGCTTGAACCAGGTGCTAATACTCTTTTATGGTATCTAACTGGAAAGAGTAAAACACTTTGAAAATAAAAATACTTTTACATGAAAAATTTTTAGCTCTATTAAATTAAGTAGTTATAGTATCACAGTCATTAGTTTGGTATTCTAATGAAATTCTAATAACCTATTCAATCAACTTTGTAGATAGGTTAAGAAAATTATTAACCTAAAATTGTATCATCAATAGAATAACTGATAATATAACTTGATCACGGTGAGAATCAGTGCTTTGAAGGACAGATGTTAGGCACTGGTAACTAAGTTTAAATAGCAACACTACCTTCCAATTCGGGATGTATTTATATGCTTTTGGACTGGGAATTAATGAGACTCATTCTTAGCTTGGTTTTAAGAGATTGAAGATTTCTTATAAGATATTCTTGTAATCTAAGACAGTGCCTAACTATTGAGAATTACCCAAGTTATAAAACGTAAGGGAGATAATTCACTGCTACGTCTAGCACTCCATCTCTTTCCCATCATCTCTCCTCCTCTCCATTTCACAATTACCCACCAAAAGTATATAAGTTAATGTTCAGAAAAAGTTTGAAATAGGCAAAGCTAGCTGCTTCTTGGCAGTCCCTTTGCTCCCCTCCTAAACCATTTCCATCTCCTGATTCTCTCTCTTGATAGGTTGTGTGTCATATCAGGTCCTTAAGGCATCCTAAGTCCACTCTGGGATACCCTTTAAGTCATTCCCTACTATACAGGCTCAAGTATTCCTTTCTTATACTCGTCTTGTGTTCCAGATAGAACTTCCATTCCTTCAGTGTGATCCATTTTAGCTAAATATTAACAATGTGGTCCTATTTTACTTCATGGTTATTTACCGTATCAAAAAATTTACCTTTTACCATTTTGATTAACTTGCTTATTGCTTTTTTTTTTTTTTTTAAGTCTGAGTTCCATTAGGGCAGAGATAGTATTTTTCTTTGATTATACTAGATATTCAGTAAGTATGTGACAAGAGACAAATGAACTGCTGATAGGAGCAAATTCATGGTAAGATGTGAATGGCCAACATGGTCTTAACCTTTCCAGAGTTTTTTTTTTTTTTTTAATTAAGACTATGTTTTAGGAAAATTTTAGGTTTATAGAAAAATTGAGGGGAAGGTATATAGATTCTCCTTGTACTCTGGTCCTACACATGCATAGCCCCCTCCCCCCGCATTATCAACATTATTCAGCATAGTGGTCCATTTCTTACACTTGATGCACCTACAATAACATAATCACCCAGTCTCTAGTTTATATTACAGTTCACCCTTGGTACATTATATGGATTTGGAAATGTACACTGACATGTATTCATCTTTTTGGTATCATACAAGGTATTTTTACTGCCCTAAAAATCCTTTATGCTCTACTTATCCTACTGCCCATCCCAAACCCTGGTAACCACTGATTGTTTTACTTTCTTAATAGTTTTGCCTTTTCAAGAAATTATACAGCATGTAGGCTTTTCAGATTTCCTTCTTTCACTTAGTAATACTCATTTAATTCCCTCCATGTCTTTTCATGACTTGGCAGCTCATTTCTTTTTTGTAGTGAATAATATTTCATTGTGCATGTACCAAGTTTTATTCATTCACCTACCGAAGGACATCTTGGTTGCTTCCAAGTTTTGGCAGTTATAGATAAATCTGCTGTAAACATCATTGTGCAGATTTTTTGTGCATATATATTTTCAAATCTTTTGGGTAAATTTTAAGGAGCATGATTGTTGGATTTTGTAGAGTATATTAAGTTTTATAAGAACCTACCCAACTCTCTTCCAAAGTGGCTGTACCATTCTGCGTTTCCACCAGCAGTGAAGGAGAGTTCCTGTTGCCCCACATCTTCGCCAGCATTTGGTGCTCTCATTGTTCTGATTTTGACAATTTTTGTATTTTCTAAAGAAAGGGTCTATTATTTCAATAAACTGATTGGTGGCTTTTGCTTAGTATAACAAAGTGGAAAAAAAATTCAGGTATTGATGAAGGAAGACATTTTGGAATACAAGAGTTCCTATAAAAGTACTATAGTACAATACAGGTATGTAACACCAGGAAAAGGTATCTGCCTTAAACTGTTATTATTTTCTAAAAAAAGAAATTTCTGTTCTACCTCTGAGCTCACAAGTTCTCTATATTTTCAGAGTGGGTCTTTTGAAAGGGGTGTGGAAGACCCTCATGGGGTTGGAGTAGAGAAAAACGGATGGACAGAAGTGGTTGTTTACATGTATTACATAAGGACTTCTTGTACCCCACTGTCCTTTATAAGGCAGAAGTTATTATCCATTGTGCTACTGTCACTTAATTGTTTGTTTACTTAACTAAGGATTTTATAACCCTAGTAGAAACTTAAAAGAGTTTGGGGATGTTTGATCTGTTGTTCTGTTTGTTTGAAAAAGCCTGACTCTTTTTCTTTAGTGTTGATGAGGTAGAATTCTAGAGTCCTTTGGCATAGCAGGAGGTGGGTAATAAAGCAACTCTGGGCATGGCTTACACAGAAGTATGTAAGACAGCAGAGGAAAAGAGAAGTGGGTGTGGGGAGGGGTGGGGAAAGGGAAGGAAACTGAATGGGGAGAAAAAGAGATAGAAGGAGGAGGAGAAACAGATCAGATACATTCTTTTTCCATTTTGTTTTTCTTCCTAACTATTCACAAATGTAGGAAAAGTAACCTATATGTTGTGACTAGAGAAAATGGGATGATGGAGTCCTTCACTACACAGGCAAACCTTTATTAGACCCCTACCATGTGACAAGGATGGCAAATAGCATAAAATAATGAAATTGAGCAGGGAGTCAGTCTCATTAACTGCCAAGGGGTACGGGTACTCTTGCATCAAGAAGGGAGATGAAGTTAGAACAGGGTTTGAGCTTGGAGCTTTAAAGCTCATCTTCTTTTAACTCCTGCTAATCAAACAGGTAAAGTAGTTACTTAGTTATAAAAAGATATTAACTTACCCCCCAAAGTCTGTTTTGCTAGTAACTGGAGGCACAGTGATGCAGCGGATGTTGGACCAAACTGATGATGACTCTGGACATGGATTTCCAGAGATGGCAAGCTTCGATTCAGGCTCTCCTATTCATACTGTAACGACTGCACTGGAGCATCACACTAACACTCCAGGAGACTCAATGCTTAGGGACAAAAGCAGGGGAAGAATCTGGCTTCCAGGTTTCAGTATTTCACTCTGTTGCAGTTGTGCCTTAATAATAAAATATATTATTTATAAAGCAGCAGTTATATTTTAGTCGAACTCTGGTGACCTGTATTTTCCTTCCCATCCTCTTCATGCAATTTTACTTTCCCAGTGTCTCAGTACTTATATTTGTACCTATGAATCTCATGGAGATTTCAAGGATTAAAAATATAACATAATGTTTGTAAAATATTCTAAACATTGAAGAGTTACAATAAGTATATATATGATGTAGAAGTAATGATAATGGTAGGACATCCAGCTTTTTTTTTTCTAAGGAACATGTTGAAAAGTATAACTTTTTTTGTGATAGATTCTTAGTAATATAATAATAGTATAATTTACTGAGAACTTACTATATGTGAGGCATATTGCCTTATATTTTCTCAGTGATTTTTTAAAAGAAACCCATGAGGTTAAAACACGTTTTTCAGATGAAGATCCTGTGGTCTTGAAGAAAAGCTTGACTAACTTGCCTTATGGTTCTTGTTTGCCCCTCACATTGAAAAGCCCCCTTAAAGCTGAAAGCATGCTTCAACAGGTGCTAAATACTTTACTACGATTAGCTTACTTAATCCTCCCAACCAATTTTACGAGTGGTAAGTATTGACTTGGTTTTGTTTTACCATTTTATCTACAAGGCATATTTATCTAATATGGTCACACAGGAAATAAGTGGCAGAACTGAGATTTGAACCCAGGATATGTGTCTGACTCAGAAGACCTTGGCACTAACCATTGCAGTTTATTGTCTCTGAACCAAATCACTTCATGCTCTCAGTGGCTCTTTAGAATGAACTTCAAAGCACCTGCACTTCTGATTTATTTGCAGGTGCTGAGCTTTTCACCCCGCACTTCCCCGCCCTTCACCTCATTCACTGGGTCCAGGCCACTTGCTTAGTTCTTTGGATTGACCAAACACCTTTCCTTTCGGATCTATTCCTACGCTTTCTATCTGGAGTCAGTCCCTTTTTCTCTTCTCCCTGTTAATTTAAGGGATTTTTTCCCCTGCCTCTAAGAGCCCTTCCTGGAGCCCACATGGAGGTGTGTCCACTGTCACATTCTCTCAGAACAACTGTTGTGTAATACGTGTCTCTGACAATCGTGTAAGGCCCATCAAGTCTGAAATACTGTTGATTTCTGTATTGCTAGACCCTGGCACACAGTAGGCACTAAACAAATCTCTGCACATGTGTGGAAAGAATGCATGGTCTTGATTCTAGTTTGCCTGGGCCCCTGGCTCTGCCTTCCATTTCTCTGTCTTTGTTTTCCTCTCTAGTCCCTTCAGCCCTATTCTTATCTCTGTTTCTACAAGTCGATGCCCAGTGTGTCCTTTTTAACTACTTTTGAAAAGACCTGATCTGATCCCCTGCTAGGTATGAGCCCCTTGAGTACACAAGAGTGTACATATTTGTTGAATTGGAACAAATTGGTACCGTAACTCAGTCTTAGGAAGGCTTATTTCATAAGGGTCATAAGAATTGAATCAAAGGGCTGCTTCAAAAGTTCCTTTTCTGCTAAATTACAAATCTAAACTTGGCTGAGACCTGTAGCTGGAATAGGCCAACTTCAAATAAGCTCATGGTTTAATCTTGTTTCTGGGGAGGAGTAACCTGCCTTTCAGGCTCCCTCACAGTCCCCCCAGGTTGAGGATGATCAAGGAAAAGCCTGGCATTCCTTTCAGTGTGGGCTTTCCTGTCTGCCACGTGTGGATAGTAGCTCAGGAACTGAGAACTCAGGAAATGAGAGCTCAGGAGCTGGACTTGAATTGTGCGTGTTCAAATCCTCTACTACCTACTGCCTCTCAGACACATATTGGGCCTCAATTTCCTCATCCTAAAATCTCATGGGTTTTTGTGAAGCATAAATGACTTGACATATGTAAAGCATGTGACAGGATGCCTGTCATATTGTAATTACTCAGTAAATGTAGCTATTGTTATTATTCTGTTTTATATCTAAATAGTACTTGATGTCTGCAAAGTATTTTCACAGACTCTATTATAGAGATGGGTAGGTGGCCTTCTTTGGTAAATAAAGAGACCACATATTTCCAGTGTCAGTTTTGATAGTATAATTCTTAGTCTTAAATCTCTTTTTTCTTCGGAAGAATCCATAGGGCTATAGAAACAGAAGATGGAAAAGCTGAAGGGTCAATAAGCCCTTCACTCGCTGGCATGCAATTCCTCCTTATGGTCTATTTCCAGTGTTGTTTCACTTACAGTTAAAATTCCCTCCAGCATTGAGGCTTCCAACACTTAGGAAGCTATTCTTTTAATGTACTGCCATTAGGATTTTTTTTCTTGATATAAAACCTGAATTTTCCTTTGCTTAATTTAATCCCTCTTCACATACACCTCGGACCTCTTTAAATAATTCTTTTCCCTCCTTGCCATTTGCACCTTTCGGTTACTTGTAGAGAGTTGTCATAGCTCCCTTTGGGCCTAATCCTATCACTGTAATTCATGTTGGGCAAGCTATACATTTTGTATTAGTCTATGGGCATATTCTAAGAATGCTCTCTTGCTGGAATAAAGACAATTCTCCCGTGGTATTATCCAAACCTTATCATCAATAACAGCTACTAAATGTGAAACAAAGCAAGTGACTTTTTGAGAAAACAAAGAAAGTAATGAACAGTACCACATGTTATTTACCTTTTCATATTATTATTCTTATCAATTATAAGAGAGCCTCTTGTTATAAAGAACTCCACTGTGTAGCTCTCTTTATTTAATCTATAATCTATACATATAGAGGCAAATACTACAGGGATATCCCTAAGTGGCAGATAAACCAAAAGAAATATTTAGTTTTTAAATGTGAAGGTGTGTGTGTGTGTGTGTGTGTGTGTGTGTGTGTGTGTGTGTATGTCTAATCTTCTAGGAGTTTATGCAAAATATTGAAAACTGAGAAAACTAAAATTGGAAAGTTGATGAGCTTCATCTATCATAATGGGATGCGAACCTCTCTCTAAGTCTCTAAAGCCACAACTCTTGAGAAACATGGGCCTGGCTTTTTCTGTTTTGAAGAGACGTAAAGAATTTTGAAATATATATTTGATCACCTACAAGCATCTCTGACAGATTGGAAAGTGTTTTCCAGAAAGGAGCTTCCATAACTACTACTATTAGGCTAAGAGATAAAATTTCTTAGGAAACCCTTTTATTGGCTTTAGGGGCTCAAAGAGAAAAGATAATATCATTTGTGAATGAATTTCTCACTCTCAGACTGCTGGCTCTCCATTTGGAGGCAGGCACAGAATTTTAGAACTTCCCAGCCAGAAAACAGTATAGAAATCTTTTCCCTTCTGAATTTATCAAAAAATGAAAACTAAGATTTGAACAGGTAAGTAATGGATTTAAAATCATGTAGGAAGTTGAGGGCAGATGTGTCATTTGAGCTGGACACCCTTTCCTAGTTGTCCAAAGGGTCTTGCTATGAAAACTCACATATAGCTTGATAAGTAGATTTGGCTTAACAGCCATGTCATTGAATAGTGGGCAGAAATGGACATCAACTAAATGCTCTTTTCTAAAATAGGTCTTTTTAATCATTATAAGATTTGAACTAAATGAGAGAACTTAGATATTTCTCAAATTGATTACCAGTTCTGTTTTTCTCAAGGCAACAGAAGTTCGTAAAACAAGGAGTCTTACATATTTACCCTGGTGGGTTCTCCCCCTCACATCCCCACCCTCACAGTGATTGACTTAGTGTCCTCACTAGCCTCATTTCCTATTAGTTTTTTCTCATACATATTCCATTCCTTGTGCTTTTTCCTACACCGAGAATGTTCCCTTGCTTTAACTACATCTGTAGGTACCTTTAGGAAAGAACCTTCCCATGGTTTTCTGAGCCCATCCCAATGGCATGCATGCCCCATGTTCCTGGACCATGCGACTATTTGTCTTTCTCTGAGACTCTGTGTATCTCATTCTGCTCTTAATAAAATTAGTTCTCTTCCTTTAGCTCTATGCATGTTTGTGTTACCCACTCAACACTGTTCTCCCTCTTACGTTTGCCCCTGTTATTTTCTCACAAAGGACTGTAGAATAAGAGACTTTTCAGTATTATCTGGCTTCTGGGATTCTCTCTTGTACTTTCCCCCTATAGGGAGTTTCTTTTCAACCCTTTATGTCTCACGTGTTGATTCAGAAATTCTACTTCTGTCACAATCCCATCTGAAATGTTCCATTTTAAATATAGCTTGCACACCCCAACCTGACATAATTTCTCTCTTTAAATCTCCACTGCACTCCTTTAAGGCACATAAGTTTTTCTTTGGATCATAGTTGGGTTTTTTTTTAACTCTCTTAAATTAAACAAATTTTTAATTGTGCTAAACATAACATTTTACCATCTTAACTATTTTTAAACGTGTAGTTCAGTAGCATTAACATTCACATTGTTGTACAATAAAAATCTCTAGAACTCTTTATCTTGCAAAACTGACATGCAGTACCCATTAAACAACAGTTGTCCACTTCCCCTCCTCATCCCTTGGCAACCATCCATTGTCTGTGAATTTGACTACTCTAGGCGCCTGAGATAAATGGAACCAAACAATATCTGTCCTTTTGTGACTAATTTCACTTAGCATTATGACTTCAAGGTTCATCCATGTTGTAGCATATGACAAGATTTCCTTCTTTTTAAAAGCTAAATAATATTCCATTACATGTGTCTGCCACATTTTCTTTATCCATTCATTCATCTGTTTGTGTACATTTTGGTTGCTTCCTCCTCTTGCCTTTTGTGAATAAAACTGCATTGAACATAAGTGTGCAAAATTTCTTCAAGACCCTATTTTAAATTCTTTTGAGTTTATGCCCAAAAGTGGATTTATTGGATCATATGGTTAACTTTACTAAACTTTGAGCTCATGCTACACTTTGAGCCTTGAGAGTAAGGATTGGGTCAGTTTCATCTTTTTATCTTCTGAGCATGTATCACAGTGCTTTATAGATAATAGGCATTTAGTAAGTGTTTGTTGAATAAGGCAATGAATGAATGAAGTAAATGTTTTCAATATTAAATATAAATGACTTATATAGATTAAAACATTTACTTGGTTTATATGAGAAATCAACTCACAGGGAGAGGGCACATAGAAGAAAAACACATTCTGTTATAAGATATCTGCAAAAATAAGAACCCAAGAGTACTGTATATGTTCTTATATAATTGTTATATTTGTAAGTTTGTGATAGGCATTGTAGTTTTATACAGATGTAAAGAAAAATTGTTAAGCTTTCTGCCTTCTCTTCTATTCTGTATATGAAGTATAAAGAGCTATAACCCATTAACTACTAAAAGTCACAGTTGTTTCCAGAGTAGCAGAAGTAACTGTTTCAACAATAACTGTAAAATGTAAAGTAATAGTAAGTAAACAGGTTCATACTCTGTGCAGTTATCAGATAACATGAGTGAAAGCAGCAATTTTGTGTTCCTGGACGACATTTGAGGTGAAAAACAAGAAAAGCGTACTTCATGTCTGCATATTATCAAAAAGGCTACACTTTATATTTCTTTGCACTTAAAAGTTTGAATGATTTGGCTAGCAGAAATAGATAATTTTCATTCTTTTAAATACATTAAAATTGCACATAAAGACAAATTGCTATTATATAGACTTGCCACAATATAGTAAATTTATACTTCTGGTTTTATTCATAATAAATTTGCATAATATTTGCTGGGAGTTTTCGTTGTGCTAGCTCATTCCTTTCAACCTTTTTCTTAGGGGTGGAACCACTCCATTATATAAATTCAGGGCTCTATATATGAAAAGAAAGGGGGATGGGGAAGAAATCCAGTGACAAAGTAACCAAACAAGCTACTGTAACTCCAGCAGGAAATAGTGGGCATCAGTTAAGATTTAGAAAAAGTCCATTTTTACAGTGGGATGCTAGTATGATTGATAAACCCGTTCTCATTTCTTATTTTGCTTCTTCCTTGCTTTGAAATCTATGAGAGCTTCAACCTCAGCTCCGCTGCTTAATGGTGTAGGAGAAACTGGAACCCACGTTTTCCGTCAATCTATAGTCATTCAGATTGGATTTATGTAAGATACCTTGATCCAAATGTAATTATTAGGGAGAAAAACCTGTAATCAGCCACAACCACAAATCTACCAACATCTGCCAAGAAGAAACTTAATTAATTTGAAAAAATATTAGGCTCTAGGTAAGTGAGAATTTGATTAAAAATGAAAATTATGGACAGCTATCCTGGGTGATAGCTGCTGGACATATTGCTATTTTATTTAGTAGGGAACATTTTTCTACCTGATCGAAATAGCTTGGCCCTATCAAAATGAGGATGAAATGCTCTACTGTATGTGTTTCTGTATTTAAGACCAAGTAAGCACATACCAAGCACTTAAATTATTTTTGTTGCATTACATTACTTTGATATTTTGTTGAATGGTGCAGAGAGAGAGCCCTCACAGTCTCACAGTTATTTACTACTGTCTATATCTGCTGGTGAAGTAGATATAGAATCCAGAACCCAAAATGAAATGCATTAATTACTCTTATGGAACTTTGGGCAAAGAACTTAATTCCTCTGGGCTGAATAACAGTGTGCTGGACACATTCATGCTACTTCCAGCTGTAAAGTTGTACTTTACTCTGTGATAGTATCACACCATGGTAATGGATTCCTGGACTATTACACAATCAAAGTAACTGATGAGTCAAGGCAAGAATTTGAGTTCATATTATGTGTGAAGTTATCCAAAGAGAAGTGTATGGTGCTTGAAAATAGTTCACCCACACATTGCAATTGAACCCTGTGGAGGTATATTCCAAGCCAGTACTGTGTGGTGTGGTGCCCTTAATACTGATATAATTTCCTACTTATTTCTAAAGTAGTTCTCCAGAGGATCTAAGCAAAATGTATGCCAATCATTCCTTATTAGCCACATTTTTTATTATCCAAAACATTGAATCTCATCTAGCTTTGACTTATGGCAGTTCCATTGTATATTAGCAAATACACTCTTTTCGAAGTAGAAAATCTAAACAGAAACATGCCTTTTCCCCATGATACAGATTGTCTTTCATTCAAAACTTAAAAAAAATATATGCACATTTTTGAGCACCCTAACTTTTGTTGAAGTAGATCAAGTATAGTGAATTTACTCAATTTTGCTATACAGAAGGTAAAATTAATGTAAGTCACAAAAATGATAGGTCTAATGCTTTTAAACCCCAATTGGTTCTCTAGATTCTTTTGAATATGATGGGCTTCTTTCAGGATCAGTAAAGTCTCAAGAATTTGACAGTGTTTAGAAATGGAAATACAGTGGTAATTTGTGCTTCAGCTGGTAGGGGCCCTGGTATACAGTTAGAAAGGGCTGGTGCCAGAGACCAACATAGTAATTTGTAGAAATACAGCTTCTTGGCATTATTTTCAAAAGGAAAATTCTTCTCTTTTTCTAACTTTTTCTGTTATCATAAGAGATGTATGGATTTGATTTATGAACAAGTACTGCTATAAATAATCAAATAATAAAATGGCATGTCAGCAAGGGATAAAGAGTTACAGAAGTTAAAATGAATTTATAAAAGTGCCTGTTGTTCTCAGTTCAAGAACAATTGAATGACAAATACTGTGTTAAGAAAGTTGGTTTGTCTTATGGATAAGGTTTTTTATGAATACTTAAAATGGAATCAACACACCCCCTTTAACCCACACTTTTTTTTTTAATCTTTGCAACATATTTTGAAAACTCTGATCTACTGTTTAAGCCAGTAGGAAGCATGGGCACTTGTACAGCCTTTAAAACTCAGATATAAAATACTTCTTGCACATTATAGAAGCCGTATAGGGTTTGAGGTTAATGTGAATGTCAGCCAATGTGGGAGGACATTATAAGATACTGAGTAAGAAACCCCTTGCCATTTGCTATGAGATGAAAATAAAGAAAGGGGAGCATACAAAGAAGCAATTTTGTCTTCTTCAAATGTGTCCAGGGAAAATACCTTGTCTTCAAGACAGAAATGACTGGAAGGTATGTAACTGATTTTATAGTAAACGGTATTTTATGATCCAGATTGCTTTGTTCAAGAAAAATAATAGGTAAATAAGTTGCAATGCAGTCCTCTGTATTTTTCCATAAAGTAGAGGGCTTTTGTATAATATGTGCATAATTTTTATGAATCAGAACCTGAATCATAAATAAAATGTTAATTTGTAGACACATTTAACTGTGGAGCAGATGGAAAAATAGGAATGTGTTAGAAAACTAGGTATTTGCAGAAGCTAATGAAGTTAATTGGTCTCATTTGACTACCTTATTTTCCCAAACCCCCTAAAGACTGGGCTTTTTTATTTCTTTAATTAAAAATGAGTTTGGTATGTTAATATTATAACCTTTCATTTTTTCCTAGTTTTCTATATAAATGTCTTATTTATAGAACCACCCTTAGGAGTCCAGTATTAGTAAGAACATTAGTAAACTGGGAGCAATAAGAAGGGTGCTAATGCTATACAAAAGCTATTAGCCACATACATTGGGGTAATATGTGCTTTTACACCTTATTATTACTTCCCTGTCCTTTTTCTTTTGATTACATAGAGAAAGACCTATTTTCCTCTGAAAATGGTAGAAGTAAAAATACATAAAATAATGATTGTTGAGTGAATTTTAATTTTTAAATATCAGTACTTGAACATATTTTGATTGGTTAAATTACATGGTAAACTCCCATTGAAATATCAACAGTGTGAAATCAGAGAAATCACAGCCCTGAGCTAATCAATACCATGTGTGTAGATTATTTTCCCCAAATTTTTCCTTGTATAAAAAAAATTTAAAAAGCCAAATATTTAGCTGTTTACCAAAGAGTGCTTTTTAATTAGAGCTTTATGTTTTAGCTGCCACTTTGGAATATATAGTGAATACTGAAGGTATGCTTGCATGCTGCAAAGGATCCTAGGACATTGTTTCTCTCATGTCATCTCTAACATTGCATTTGTATCGATTGTCCATGATTTCTATATATGGATGATTGAGTTTGAGCAAACTACTTAGGGTTTCAGAGGATCTGGATAATGTTACACTGTATAGTTAGAAATCTCTTTGAATACTGTATTGCAGAAGGACAAAGGCATAGTTTTAGTGCATTTATTAGGCCCTTACTGTAGAAATAGAAACAGTAAGCCATCTTTTTAAGTTAAAATATCTTGGAATGGGTAACTCTAATAAATCCTGGCTTTAAGAAGAGTGGTACGTGCTGCAGTGCCGAAGTTGTTTATTCATCTGGAATGTATTAGAATCTTGATTAATAAGAAGACATCTGCAGTTTTACATAAAAAGCAGAGCGGGCAGTTTGGCAAATAGAAATGGAAAGGAGTAAAGAAAAGCCAATTCCATTGAATGCTATTGTTTTGTTTTGTTTTGTTTTGTTTTGTTTTTGACCAAGCATTATTATTCCTGTTAGTACAGAGCAAACTGACATTTTCCTTCTTCAAAACTGGAACATAGAATTAAAATCTATAACTTAGAGAACACATAGTTTCTTTTAAAAACCTACTTATAAAATAATTTTATATTTATTATCCTCTTTCCAGAAGGTCCAAGAAGAAAAAAACACTTCAGTTATTTGATTGGTTTACATGGCATCAACATGTAGATATTTGCAAATCTAATATTTAAAATTTCATAAAGTATATTTTTACATTTGATATATTTTACATAATAACTCTTACTCTCACAGTCACTTTTCTATAATTGTGAAAATACACAATTTCTGCATAAGACACCTTAAATTTCAAGATGGCCAAACAGTCATTATTGGAATAAGGCATGGAAATTATTGTGTTTGAAGGAAATCAAAATCAAAGCCTTTAAAATTTACATAATTCACATATCAACAGCATTGTTTCCTGAATGCTAGGACATTTTACAAAAGGGAATGATAAGATCAGAGCTCACTATTTGGAAGATAACACATTTGGCAGCTAGTTTCTTAAGAATCTGGCACTCACACAGACATTAATCTCTAAGGCCAATAGGTGAAAGATTGTTACAGTCTTTGCTGAAGGCAGAATTCATGCATATAGCAGCCATTCTTATGGGAGTAAAAGCAACAAATTCTGACCAATTTAAAATATGACAGTTTTAAAGAAGGACCCCAAACAATGAACAGTAGCTTACTTCAGATCCATTCTACAGAGAATTTGGCAAATGAATCTCTAATGATAATTTATGTATCTGATATTGGATGAGGAATGATTATTTTTGGCCACCCAGTCTCAGACAGCTAAAGCATAAACAGTAGATTCTAGAAACAGACTTGCTTAGTAGGAAAAAGTATTAATAGATTATATAACTGAAAGAGCAATGGACAAATGAAAAATGATTGAAGGATGAAATTCTTTAGCAGTCATTAAATTTATGAAGTTAATATTAGAATATAGTTTGTTTCCAAATTTAATTACCAGCCTCACCCTTACCCTTAAGTGTGATATTTCAGTCAGTTTTGGACAGAGTGTCTAATTCTTCTATTTTAGCAATGACAGCAGAGACAAGAAAGAAAAGAAATATGGTGTTTTTAGTATATGAGAGAGGGTTGTCAATTCATGGTAGGACAATGCTATGATAAAGGGGTTGGCAAACTTTTACTGTGAAAGTAAAGGTAGTAGATATTTTAGATTCTTTGGGCCATAGGGAATCTGTCACAAATTGTCAACTCTGCTATGTTAAGGAACTTGTGCTCAATATATGAATGAATGAACATGGCAGTGGTCCAATAAAACTTTATTTATAAAGACAAGTGCATTTAACTTACAAGTGTAATTTGCTAACCCATCCTAAAATATATTGAGTAAGCATTTAGTAGGTCCCAAGAAGTGTTAGATGATTATAATAATACTCAGTACTTGAGTTTTAAAAGAATGCACACTTGTAACTTTTTCATATAACACACAAAGAAATTTGTAGACACATGCCAATGTCTGCAGGGTCTTACATAGTTAAAGATTAATTATTGGAGTAAGTAAATGGGAGAAGTGTATAAAGGTTTTATACAAAGTTCTTTATCTAGGTAAAGCTAGAAAAGTACACGGGGGTAAAAGGATTGTTGTGATTATCAAGAAAACTTTTGAAGTAATCTTTGCTGAATCAAATTTTTTAGAAAACCAGATATATATTGTTATCATTACCTAAAAGTCCAGATGAAGATGTTAAAAAACTGCCATTTTATACTTGATAATATAATAGACATTTATTTTTGTAAAGATTTTTTTCAGGAAAGCCAAGCAAAACCAAACAAATAAAATTAACATGTAGAATTGTTCTTGCTTTAATATTCTGTTTTCTTTGCCTATATCGTTCCTAGATAATGTTCCATGAGTATGAAATATGGTATTTTAGATTTGAAGATGTGTACTCTGTGTCTCTAGCCTTCATCCAGTCCCTCTCAATCTAGACTGTATTGATGAAGTCCCATCTCTACTGAATGATATCCTTTTAACAGCTTTGTGCCTGAACATAAACTCAAAGCCTTCAGCTTGGTCGGCAAGTGTTATGGACTCTGTATGTTGCAATGTGTTATGCTACTTCCTCCCACAAACTCTATGCTCTAATCCAGATCCTGGCTGCCTTTAGCGTCTCTTAAAAAACTTGAAAAAATTTTCATGTGGTTAGCATGTCAGCTTTATATGCAAAAGGTCCTGGGTTTGCGCCCCAGGTGAAGTCACGGACCAAACCAAGGTGCACAAGGCCCCGGGTGCATGCCGTTAGAGTATGGGAAGAGATACCCTATCTTCAGAGATCCAAATCTTAAGGGAAGACAGCAACATCTATAGATCAGGGGTGGAAGTGGGGGGAGGGATTAAAGAAGGGAAAAAACAATTTAACTTATTTCCCAGCCCAATGTAATTAGAATTCCTGTAGTGGGGTATAAGGATCAGTATTTTTAAAAAGATCTCCGAGTAATTTTAATGTACAGCCAAATATGAGTTCTTCTATCTAGGCATTTGGCATTACTGTTGATTGGTTCTCTGATTGCTTTTGTACATACAATTCTTTCTGCCTGGAATAATAAGTCCCCTTTTCTACACTTGGACAACTCCTGATTATTATTTTTTTAAATATAATTCCTAAACTTTTCAATTATAGTTGACATGCAATATTATATTAGTTCAGGTATATAACATAGTGATTAGATATTTATGTAACTTAGGAAGTGATCACCCCATCTAGTACCTATATGACACCATTCATAGTTATTATAACATCACTGACTACATTCCCTATGCTGCAGCATTGCCTACAGAAGCAACCTAAATGTGTTGATAGATGAATGGATAAAGAAGATGTGGTACATATATATACAATGGAATATTACTTAGTCATAAAAAAGAATGAAATCTTGTCATTTGCATCAACATGGATGACTCTAGACAGTATTATGCTAAGTGAAACAAGTCAGAGAAAGAAAAATACTTATGTGGAATCTTAAAAAAAAAGAACGAACAACAAAACAGAAACTCATAGGTACAGATTGAAATTAATGGTTTCCAGTTGGGAGGGGTATTTGGGGGATGGGAAAGAAAAGTGAAGAGATTAAGTATAAATTGGCAGTCCTGATTATTTTTTAAGGTTCAGCCCAATGTCCTTGGGTAGCTATTCTGTTTCCTCCAAGATATAATTGGTGTTTCTTCCATGAAGCTCCTGCAGCAGTTCTGAGAAGCTCTGTTACATTCCTGATTCCATTGTGTTGTAGTCATGTATGCTTCCCCCATTCATTAGTCACTAAACTATTCGATATCATAGTTCAGTGTCCTTGCCAATTTATCTACTGTCCAGGTAGTCTCACCCATAAATAGGTACTAAGGATACTGTGGAGTTTATGAATGAATCAGAAGAGCAAAATTGAGGTGGTAGTCAGGAAACAGCCCCACATTTATTTTCCAGTTCATTTGGTGGGCATCAAAATTATCTTTGTCCCAATGGAAATTAAGTGAAAGAAGAGCTAGTCTGGATTAGTGAACATTGCCAAATAGGAGAGTCCATAGAGTGAACAGCACTATGGAAAAATTTACTGGGGTGGTAGACAGAATAAGGTCATGTGACCACAGCCACAGTAAAGTATATGGTCAAGACTTTGAGCAGGAGAGGTGACAAAGGGGAGAGAGAAAACATCAATGATAATTGAACAGAATCCTCTCTTAGGTGAGGAAAGAAAATCAATGCTCATGTTGAGCTCACTGTAAGGTTACATGCAAGTAAGAGATAAAATTGGGAAATTCACAAGAAAGCAAAACATTCCTATTAGAGATGGTCGTGGGTAGAGGCAAGAAGACTAATACAAATGGCATAAGCCCCAAACAGTAACCGAAGCTTAAAGAGATGGGACTAAATAACTTTTACTTAATTATTATGGTCTTAACAATAGATGCTACAGTTAGGGGCTTTGATAAATCTTTGCTAATAACAACAATTAAATTATAGCCAACAAAGTGGCTGAAGGTAAAAGTAGGATAAAACAAAAAATCACATGAGAATACTTCTTGTCTGTTTTGATAATCTACCCTATAAGTTGGTGTTATATTCTTTGTACTAAAGAACCTGTATATTATGAATATTCACAAAATAGGCATGCAATATAGGAATTTTTTGAGCAATAAACTCATTTAATAGTTTAAAATGTTTTGCATAAAGAGCACATATGTACATTATAAATAGTTTGTACATATTTATCCAAAATCAAAAGTAGATGAAGATCTCATTTTGTATACTTATATATTTTAGTGCCCAGGAAAATGCCTATTTGATGAATGAATGGGTAAAAGTATGAATGACTGGACTTTTGTGAGTTAAGGAAGCAACTGAGACTGTTTTGCCTCTAATAAGCAACCTTCTCCCGTGTTTTCCATCTACCTGTCGCAAAGTGAACGTAATAAGCTTAGTCTAAAAAACACATTACTTCAAAGATAACATCGTCAAGGAGTTATTCATTATAAAAAGCATTTATTGATGACCCACAATAAAATTAATGGAATTGAAACAATTATCTTTTTAGAAGAGGCGAAACAACTATGCATAAATGAGATCAGTGAAAATTTGGTAGAGCAAAGTTGATTTATTTGCTTTCTGCAGTTTTCAGAACCACCAAAAGATAATTTCACCAAGTTGTTCACTTGGAATTTATCACATATTTTCAAATGAATAATGCAGTACATGGGAATGAGGGTCTTGGGCTAGACCATCCTTTTTTATAAAAAAAAATAAACATGTAAAGTTTGTAGTAAAGGGTCACAGTATACCACTATACAGTTTGTGAATTTTACAGAAATCCCCAACAACAGGATGAAGGAACAGAAATCTAACAGTGCCGTGGTCAACCAGGAGAAAGGACACTTTTATTGATTGATTGATTGATTGATTGATTGATTGTAGTTCCTCTGTAAGGAGGGTTCCTTTTGGAATTTATCCACTTGGAAGCATTGCCTTTTGCAGTTCTTATGGAGATGCCTTTGGTTTGCGCTAGAGGCTACTGTAACTGAACAATAGGTCAAACAATGAAATGTAAGCAATATTTAGGTGGGAATTTGAATTCTGCATCTTCATTAAGGAAGCCAAGACTTGCATTTCTCCAGGTTTCCCTGCAGGAGCAAGGATTTCTGGTTCCTTTTCCTGTGTTTCATGGGCACTGAGAGTAGAGTTTTCCTTGACTACTCTGGAACAGGAGTAGCCAGGAGTAGCTTGTGGGGGCCAGGAATTTGAGCTTCAGTGGCTTCTGTCCCAGAGGGCGGCTGAGTAGTAGCTGTGGAGGTCAGAGTCTCTGTGAGGGCATAGTCTTCCTGAAATGTCAGGGCTAGTGTTGGAGGAGTAGCTGTAAGTATACGGCTCTTATAGGAACTTTGGAAGTGGGGCAGTATAGAAGAGTGTGTGTGTGCGCGTGCGTGCATACGTGCACACACACTCAACACTTATATGTTAGAACTTCTCTGGGGATGTTGACAGCAGGAGGTCTTCTGGCTGGCTGGGTAAATGCCATGGCAGGGAACCATGGAGGTGTCTCTAGAGAGCAGGATGGATATAATTACCTCTCCATTTACCACTGTTGGGAAGAAGGGATACCTGCAGTTTCTCAGTGGGCTGTGGTGAGGGCCCCACATGAAGTCTTGGTAGTTCATTCATTTACATCATTTGTAAGTTTGGCATTTTGAAGTCAATGAATTTCTGTAGGTGAACAATAGATTCTTGTCATCATAGACCTGAGCTTTAAAATGTTATTAATCAACATATCCTGTTTTCATGTGTATATATGTATTTTTTTAGTTCTTTGATATTGAAAAAGTCAAGAAAGGGCAAATAATTCCTCACTTTTACATTATGATGAAGTTCTCCAAACTTAAGAAGACCAAGTCACATTAATTAGAACCCATTTCAATAATTAATTTTTTTTGGAAAACATGACACTTAGAACTCACTTGGATATGTGATATAGTAACAGTATTAATCAGTTGAATAATCCACATTAATCAGTCCTGCCTCGAAGTAAAATTATTAATCAGCTTGATGATCTAAGTAATTGTCTGAGGAAATGAGATTGTCTTAGAATTTAAAAAGTGATCATGGAAAAGTTAAAAAGAGAGAGCAAGCAAGAGAAAGATGCTCATTTTAGTTTTATTACATTTATTTCAACACCAGCTCTTCTGCTGATGTGGAATGACTCCAAGCTTCCATATGTTGTTCTGAACAAATTACCTCTCTTTGTTGTGTCCTCTTATCTCCATCTAGAGAGAGAGCACTGCGTGAATGTGTGAGTGACAGGAAAGAGTTTCCTCAGGTTGACTCCTGCCTTTTCCCAGGGGGAACAAAGTTGCTATCCTCTGAAAACTAATGAATAGCATGTATGTTGAGGCCATATGTGACATTAAGTAGTCTCAAATATAGGCAAGACTGTTGTTTCATCTGGCTAATTCAGACCAACAAGAGGAGAGCAAGAACAAATTCAAACCAGCCAGTGGCCACTGTGATGCTGAAAAGATGATGGTTGGTTTGATAGGCATTTTCAGGTTTCCACCGAGAATGTGGAAACTCAAACATAAGGGAAAACTGAGGTTGTCCCATCATGATGCATTCCTAAATCTACATGCAGTCTCCCAGTAATCAACCGAAATTCTATTGGGGAAGGTGGAATCGGAGTAGAAGATGGCAGTCAGGGGCTGTTAGGAAAGAAGTGTTTTCAGAAACTCTCTTACACCAAGTGATAATCATATCAATAATTGATTTGGGGCCCTTAAGTTGAAGAAGACAAAATCTACTGAGGGTATGTTATAATATGATGGTAGAGAGTATTTGAAGTTTAATCTCAGCGGATTAGGTCCCCTTGTACTGATTTAAGAAGGTCCTTATACATCTCACAGTCCAGGGCCCTAAAGGTTTCACACCAGTTTTTTAGTTTGTCCCTTGCCACCATGCCTATTTAGGTATGTCATTTGTATTCGCAGAATAGAGCAAGCATTAACTACTATGTAGAGTCAAACCTGTACCTAACTAATGAGAAAGCCAAGCAAAAAAAGTAGTATTTGTAAGGTAAGTCTTATTCTCTAAATTGTAAAATCTATTCCCGCAAACTTAAATCTTAGGAATCTAAGTCATTGAGTCCTGCCCAGTAAAAAAGAAATTTGTGAAATTAACTTAATTTGCAAGAAAAAAAGTAATATATTTGTTGATAAAATAAAACCCAATGAAAAGGATGTGGCACATAAATTAGCTGTGAAGTTTGGGGTTTACTGTTTTAGGTTGGGTTGGAATTTTGGAGTCAACAACAAAATCTTTGTTTACTTCTATTGAAGACAGAACATTTTTTAGGATATAATTTTCATTTAATTCTAAAATTTCCTCTTATGTGGCTTGCCAGATGTGAAAGTTTGAGAACCTCAGAAAAATTATGTCGAAAGAACCTGCTTAGGAGAGATCACGGGGTGTGGATTTGGATGATGACACAGACTATTGAGTCCTTACAGAGAATTGTTTGTCTTCCATTTTTAGATGGCTTTAATTCCTCCAAATTGCTCCTTGAATAATAGGAAAAAGGCAATTTGAATTTCAGTGACAGATTGGACATAACAGGTTGCAACTATTAGGTCTAATTTTACCATACTGAGAAATAAAATTGCCTAAACATAAACATCGATCACTGATGCAGTAAATTAATTTGTACAGAAAAAGTAGTTTAACTGCAGTGCACATTAAACATAAAAAATATTCAAAATTACTGCTCTCTGAATTAATTTGTACACTTGTTTACTTGTTAAAAACACACATAAATTCTTTTTTTTTTTCCTAAGGCAGCATGGGTTTGAATTGAGGAAGAAAGAATTATAAAATATGGCAAAGAAATAGAGATGTGGAAGTCACACAAAGTGACCTGAATACTTGAAAATAATATATTTTTTTTCTGTCTTTCATTTTTTTTTAGATGCTATTTAGAATTTCATTTTCGAATTTGTCTGTAGGATCACTAAAGATGTGCTCATTCCTCTCCTCATTCTAACAAGATAAATGTGATTTGTTAATAATCTTGACTTATGTTTACTGAGAATTGGTGGTATGGCCTTATTAGAAGAGTTTTATGGTTTGATTCCTCCGTGAATTTACATTCAAAGGTGTCCTAAGACTTGGAACTATTAATTTTGCATTCACGGAGAATCTGACCCATGAATTTCTTTGTATTTAAGTCTTTAAAAAAATCAGTGAATGTGTATTCACTTTTACCTGTAATGCTTTTATGAGGACTGCATGGCAAAGTTTGGATAGTATCTTTTCAGATTGTTCCAGCCACCATGGAACTGGAGCTGGCAATGCGGTGCAGTATGATAGCATCTCCTGCCTACAGTTTTCAAGGACAGTGGTTCGATTCAAATGCAATTCTGATAAGTGGCAGGTTTTCTGTGTCTTTAATGCCTTGACAAGGGCATCACTCTCAGGAGAGGGAGGTGAAACCGTCTGGACGAGGACTCTATCCCAGCTCCTTTGTGCTGACACGTTAAGATAATGGACAATTAAGAGAACTTTCACTGCAGGTGAAAGGATGGGGTTATCACTAATATAAAGGAGCCCGTGGGGTGCTGAGGTATGAAGGGAAAGAGGAATGGGAATTTTTTAAAAGAATATAAAACACAGATGAGGCATCTAACAACTCTTTACATATTGCTCTTTCACATGTGATAATGGTGAGTGATTGGAGTGTTTGTTCACAATTGCTTGCTGTAACTTTTCTTTTCTTTTTTTAATATCTGATTCATTGCATTTGACACAAAGTACTCCAGAAAACTCACCTGCCCTGGTCCTGGCTTGCTGGTCTCAGGGTAGGTGAGCAGAGAAAATCAAGGGTTTTGTATGTGTGGAGTCTAGCTTTTATTTTTTATTTTTATTTTTTAACACCTCCAGCACCCAGTATTTCTAGGTGGTCTCCCATTCAAGTACTAACCAGGCCCACCCCGAGGCTGGCTTTTAGACTACCTTCAATGGGGTTTCACAGAATGACTCTTGGTAGTCTAGAGCAGTGGTTGTCAACCTTGACTACACTCTGCAGGGGCCTCAACCCTCAGAGAATCTGATTTAATTGTTCTGGAGAAGGACCCAGTATTTTTAAAAGCTCCTGGATGATTCCAGGTCGCATGACTACTGTTTTATAATTTGTAACAGAAGCCTCAAGCTCCTCATACCTGGACTCTCAGTCTGATCCTTAAGTAGATTTGAATAATGGTGTGTGTGTTACTATTAGCGAAATGTGTGCTGCATATGTTTATGTTGACCTCACAGTTTAGCTTTTAAGTGCATCTAGAGAGAAGTCCCTTCTCTTTTGACTACTGTTCCCCACTTATCCCACTATCTTTTAGTTTCCCTCCTTTTTTTCTCCTTAGTAAATTACTGGAGCTCTTTTCTCCTGTGATATCATGGATAAATGACCTTTGGTGGTGCTGGATTAGGGGAGAGTAAGCTGAATGTGAAGGCTCTAGCAACGCAAGTGTACAGCTGCGTCACTTAAGGTCCTTATGCAGTTTTGTATCAGCAACTTTGTACCCAGTCTTCTTAATCTGATAGGAGTAGATGTCCTGTGTGCATATAAATTATAGAGGAAAACTTCTCAACCATTTAGCACTAATAAAAGAGAGACAGTCCTGAGTATTTCTAAACTGAGAAGAGGTTAACTGATTTTCTTTTGACTTAAACTTTCATTTGTCTCTGAGAGCTCCGAATGACAATAGAGTGTACTGCTTCTAATAAATCTGGGTTCTTCTCAGCCTGAAGAGATGTGTATGATAAGATAAGGTAGCTTAAAAAAGAGAGAGCTTGAGGGAAAGGGAGAGGAGGAGAGGGAGAGAGAATGTTAACTGCTTTGACTGCAAAATACCCCCTGGTAGCCAGAGATAAGACACCTTGAGCTACTCAGAAGACCTTAAACAGGATGTAAATGAAGCCAATAAAAATCATTTGCCATCAAGCCACTTTTCTACTCCCCTCCTATTTCCAGCTCTGACAGCAGAAGGCTTAATTTACTATATGGCAACCACACCAAAATGCAGAACCCAGGAAGTTGCAGGAGACTGATAGGAACCAGTTCAAAACACAAGATATCTACAGTTTCTAGAGAGGAGCAAACTTAAGGCTTTTAATCAGCAGTTCTAACAGTGCCTTCCTGAGTGGAAAAATACTGAGTCTTGCCGATTCTCGGAAGCTTCTTTCCCCTTTCTCCTCTTTCTACTTCAGATATTCATTTGTTTTGTATTTAGTTTTATGACAGCCTTCTCTTCTATGAAATAAATGGTTCACAGAGTGAGCTGCATTGCACTTCAGTGTATTGATATTTCTCATCAAGCTAATGCAGCTTGAAAGTAATTAAGAACAAAAGTTCAGATTTTTTTTTCATGTATGCATTTGAAACAAGCTGTTCACTCACACTGTATCCTAATCATGTAACACCCAGCCTTTATGTAGTTGGAACTTTTTAATTCTTTAAAATGGTTACTGTCTTTTCTAGAAATGTACAAGCAGCTGCCAATGATGCTCTTCCACGAAAGGAAGTAATTTACGGGAACTGCATTGTAATTGAACATTGCATTGAAAAAATTGGAAGCTTGGAGTCCTCAAAGGAGGAGGGGGCAAAATCAAGGGAAGGGAGGGAAAAAGAGGCAATCTCTTTTTCTTTCTGTAAAAGCTGTGGAAGAGCTGGGGTTCGATGTGGTCCTTGAATAAGGGAGAGAAAGCCCTCCTCCAAGTTACTCTGGTGCAGGGCAGCAAATATGGGACCAGCACAGTCGTGTGTATCAGACTTTAAGCAGAGACCTTAAATGATTCAGGGGAAATAAAATATTTTACAGTGAGTTTCAAACTCGGAATGCAAGAGAAGCCCCCTGAAGCTTGCCGAAAGTGGGGAGTTGGGTGCTCTATCCCCAGAAGTTCAAATTTGTTAAGTCTGGGTTAAGACAGTTCAGGTGGCTGGTGGATTAGACTAAGAAACACTATTCTGGGTCATCTGGTTGAGCCCAGAGGATCAACTCTGGCCTTGTTGTGTAGAGTCATGGTGGCTGAAATAATCATCGAGGAAGGGTAGCTTAGGAGAAGGTGACAAAGAGCCTTACTGTACCCTTCATTGGCATGAATGGCAGAGAATGTGGCTTTAGAGACAGAAGCATGAGGAAGGTGAAGCTGACCACAGTGCCACTTTGATGGACCCTTTTTTTCTGCTCTTATTTGCCAGTACCTGACCTGACCAAATCATCCTCCGCCCTCTCAGTTGAGAGGGTAGAAGTAGGAGAGGGAAGGAAGGAGGCCTACTGTTAGGGAAAAGTAGAGGACTCTGTGTGTGTGTGTGTGTGTGTGTGTGTGTGTGTGTGTGTGTGTGTGTGTGTGTGTGTGTGATTTTCTAGTCAGTAGCCAGAGCGAAATTAAATTAAGAAATAGGCTGTCATGGCTTGTCAGCAGTGGGTTATAGGTTCATGGAATTGTTAGTGGTTTTGTTTTACTCTGTATATGTGGCTATACATGTGTCAATTAGCATGGATTAATTTTGTAACAAAAACAATGAAGTCTTTAACAAAAGAAAATGAACAGTGTTAACCATCATTTTAAAATTATTCATTTACTCATAAAAACTAGGTGACTTGGTGGCATTGGAGGTGGAAGTAGTTGTTTTAGCAGGGGTTGTGGGGGCTTAGGAAGGGCAGACTTTGAGAGTTATTTAACACAGGCCAAGTTCCTTGCCTGTGCACTGGAGACTTCATCTGAATTTTTGTGCCACTATCAGCTCCAATTATTAGTACAAGATTGTAACATGCTACTTACCCTCATACAGCTTTGTGCTCATCTGTAAAATTAGCACTTTTTTCCCCAAAGGTTAAGACTTCTCACAGATCTTACATATGATGTTTCATGTGTATGGAAAGTTAGCAGTGACAGCCTTGGCTTCCTTTTCTTTGTGTAGATGTCAGTAAAATTCACTTACTTTCTTTCCTTTGGTCCCTTGCCAAACAACCTTAGGTCTTCATAGGAGAAAAGAGTAGAGCTCAGATGCAGGAGGAGGCTTTGTAAGGAGTTAGAAACCTGCCCTTCCTTAGAGACAGGTTTGAGTCAAGAACCCAGAACTATGCTAGTAGGTTTTATGTCACTGAGTAGCAGAAACATGCTTTTGTAAGGATCACACCAATAAGCTTTGGACGTACACAGATGTATATTACTATCACATCCCCTTTTTCAAAGGTAAAAAAAAACCAACAAATTTCTCTATAAAAAGTATCATTGAGAATTGGTGTATTTCACATGAGGACGAAGCAGGTATGTATCAAATTCCTTATTATCTAAATAAGAATAAATAGAATTTCTTAATTTACTCTTATTTAAATCATATTAGTGTATTAAGTTTTCAGTGAAATTTAGTATACTCTGCTTGTGTCCTGGATGTCATGTCAGTGGTGTAGGTGTCTGCATGCCATTGTGAAACAAACACAGATGGGGCTCAACTCCAGCCAGCTTTTTTTTACCTGACTTGTTAATATGGCCACGTTGCCTTGAATTCTCATACATTGTTTTGTTGTGTTAAAATTATCTTGGATGTAGGCAAAATGAAGTAGTATTACTTGAAGGTATCATGGGGTTTCTGAGGCCTGACTTTGTCACTGATTTTGAGATATTTGACAAGACACATCTCATTTATATATTAGAAAAATACATAATTTACTAAAAAATAATTATATGTAATATATATTAATTAGTACAAAGTAGCCTTATAAAGACTTTTTTTTGAATTTTCTTTTTATATTGATTGAAGTTGGTGATTCTAGGTAAGAGTAAACTGAACAAAAAGTGAGAAATAGAAAATAGAGAGTAAAGTACCTGGAAAATCCATCAAATTGATAATCAGCTTTCTTTTCAGGATTGCTTCTATCAAAATTTGTCTAATTATGTAAATAAAAAAAAACTATGTGAATAGGGGCATCAACATAATGTGATCAGTATAGAAATAGTTTGTCATGCCCTAGTTAGAGTTATTTCAAGAATATAGTTTTGTCCATTGAGTCTACTATTCAACAACATAATGTTTTTCAAATGTTATATCATTTAAAGTAAAAGACTCCTTATATCATTTGGTTTATTTGGGATCCAACCCTAGTGTTTAATTTTAGTTTTACTATGTAAGTGTTAATGTGAAAGTTGATGATTCTGTTGAAACACTATAAAAATTCTATCATGTGAGAATACATTGGTGATTTGACCTTCTGTAGATCTCTTCAGATGGACAAAGTCTCAAGGTTGTTCATCATCCCCCAATTTTTAATACCATCATAGCATGTAGCTTCCCTATGAAATGCATAAACACTGACTGAGGCATAGATAGCATGAACTATGTATTTAGAGTTGAAGCCGCTGGGTGGTTGGCTAGGTGCGTTCACTAGCTATCTGACTGGCTTTTATATTCCAACCTAACAACCTGTGTGAGTCAAAGTCTTAAAATAAAGAATGAATATTTGATCCAGACCTCAAGGGTTCTTGTCATATTTTAGACACGTAAACATCAAAATCAAGAACTTTGAGGTCCATCGTATTATAATACCAAATGAATAATTGTAAAATTCCTCCTCCCCCCATTCGTTGTAACAGCTTTTTCTATATTAGCACACTGTATTTATCACTTTACTGCACATTGAACCTACAGGGGGTGCTAATTGGTCATTAATTAAATTTTAGCCTTTCAACACTTTTGTATTCTCCAGTGGCTTTATCTGCAATGAAATACAATGTGGCCTTTTTAAACTGCCGAAAATTCATGTTAACTTTACTGTTGCCATGGACATAATACAGGTGAGATTCAGCTTAAGTGAGCACCACGTCAGGACTGCTAAAATTTCTTGTGACTGAAAGTTTACCAGCCTTGGACCAAAGCCTATATGTTGGAAAAAATATTCAGTAAAGTGTAGTTTTACATGACAAAACAATCTGATAGACCAGATTTCTCTCGGAAATGGAATTTGATTGCTTTGTTTGAAAATTTAGTGGGTTATGGTAGTTTTTTAAAAAACCATTAATGTTGTGGGATGAACTTTCTGAGGTCCATCCACCAGTGAAGCCATTTTCAAACTTAGTTTTCTTAGTGGGGGAATCCCTTTGACCTGATGCTTCCCCAGTAGAGAAGTTAATGTAAAATTGCTGATGATGAGCATGGGAGCACTGAGAAATTTGATGAGTATTTTTTGAAAGCTGTGGATTTCTTCAGAACTTTGTAGGTATATTTCATACGAGTGCAAAGGATTTTGAAGCAGAATAGAATTTGCCTCAGGAAATTTCCAAACAAGTAAAAGAGTGAGTTAAAGGCCCAATGTCAGAACTGTGGAATCTGGCTTCAATATTTTGAATGCAGGCCATTCTATCAAGGGATTTTATTTCCAGTAATGAATTAATCACAACTTGCCAGTGTGTGCAGCTATTAAAGAATGAGCTACTTACTAGACATTGATTTTCAAGATAACCGAAATAGCATTCAGAAGATTTGTTTTGGCACTTTTGGGTTTATTTATTTTTCTTTTAAGAGAATGCTCTTTAAGTCCTTTAAAATTATTAAAATCTAAATATGAATAAAGTAACAACTAAATTATCATTAGTTTTTATTTCTTTGTACTGTTTTCACATTTATCAGTTATCACCTCAGGGCAACCTTTACTTTCATACTAGTAGTATTAATTTAGTACCTTAGCAGTCTAGAAAGTTCTTTTATACAGTGTCATGTTTAATTTTTATAATATCAACTGTGAAGCAGACTGGAACATTTCTGATGGTATAGACAAGGAAGCTGAAACTTAAAAAAATAAGTAATTTCTAGAGCTCATAGGCCAGCATTAGACCTAAATACATATTAGATTCCATTTAATAAAAGTTAAGTAAATGAATGAATGAAATAAGCAGTAAAGAACTACTTCAAATTCTTTGTGGTATGAAGTCATTTATAAATATAAGATTACAAAATAACTAAACATGTCTTCTAACTCAAAATAGTAGAGATAAAAGAAAACATTTGGAAAATTTGCTCTGGTGGTGTCTGTCATATTAAAAGAAAGATACACATGTTAAGTGATATAGCACCCTCACAGTCATGGCACTATAAACAGATTGCCAAATATTGAATGCCAAGAGGTTGGTGCTTATCATTAATTATATATGTTTTTAAGTCAGCCAAAAGATAGAAACAAAATGTCTCAAGTTCTGTGAGTGAGACTGTTCTTTAACTGGTTTCACGTCAGCTTTTTCCTCTGATTTGAGAGGTGGAGTTAAGTGAGAACTGCTTAAGAATTCACTGTTTTCTGTTTAATTTGGCTGTGGAAGATGGAATTCATTGAGCTCCGTCTGTTCAAATGAGCTTTAAGCAACAGCAAGCAAAACATTTGTACATCTCTGCACACATAATAGAAATGTGTCTGGTGAAAGAGACAGCCTGGATATAAAGACCAGGATCACCTAAGAGGGCAATGTAAGGGTGATAACTTCTTATGTCTTATGTTGGCTCCTCCAAAGTGTTAAAAGATTATTGGGGCAAGTAAGGCTTTTTTTCTTTTCTTTTTTTTAAATTAGAGAGTATCAAAAGAAAAAAAAAAACAACCTCTGAACCTGGATATCTGGAATTCATCTTAAGACTATGTTAAAAAAATGTACACTACCAATTTTTGCTCCCTACAGCTGCTATTGTTAATAGCTGGCCACCCCTTATCCTCATAACCTAACTGTTAATGCATTTAATTGGTCCTTCCAGAACAATTTGGAATATTACACAATTTAAAAGCATCTGTGAATTATAAATAATTTTAAAGTTTATATTTCTCTTTTGAACACCCAGTAAAGAGTATTCATTTTCAAGTAGTTAAATAAGTTATATGACAAAGGAGTGAATTTAATGTGGGGCTATTGATTTTTTAAAAAGTATGATAGTTATTAAAGTTGTAGCTCTTCTAAAACTGTTGACATTTCTGTTGAGAACGAGAGGAAGCAATTGTGTGTAATAACGCGTGATGGTTTATTTAGAATGACCATATCCTTTAGCAGTTTAAATCCTTGCTTTAAACATGAATTGTGGAATTAATTTGGTTAGGGTGATTTTAAATATGATGATGTACAATTGTTACTGTGATGGCACTGGGTTAACATGACAAATAACCCTGTTACCTGTGGCTGTTGAAAACACATTTTAAAATACTCTTCTCCTTGAGTCGTATCTAACTTATCTTAGCATTTATGCACACCTGTTTATTTCCCTCAGGATTCTCAGTTTATCTTAAGGCAGCTCAAGTAGTTAGAGAATGAAAAAAGGTCTCTGAACTCTATTTAATATGAAAGTTCAGAATTGCTTCTATAGCTTGCTGGCAGAAAAAATCATTTACGCCAATGGAGGAAATAGCCTGAAAATTTGCTTTGGGTTTATGTTTACACCTATTCTACATTTAAAAAAATCATCTACTAAATGAACTTATTTTGATGTTAAATAATGCAGTGATTATATTGCTAATATTTTAAGGAGAAGAGAGAGAATTTCAAAATTATATACTTGGCTTCAGAATTACATAGTAAAATACTTGTTCCAAGGTTATCTGTCTGTGAAGACAAGATTATCTCATGTATGACAATTTAATGCTTGAAACATGGCATGGGTTTAGGGTTCGTTAATTTTAAATATTAAAAACTGTTTATATTTTTGATGGGTGAATATGCTTAAGGCACTCTAGATTTCCATTAGGCCAATCCTTAAAGCTCAGATTCCAGGGGTTCCATTAAAGGAAAGAAAATGTTAAAATGTGTTTATACTATATACATAGAAACTTATATATGGAAAGATAAATACACGCAACACATGTAAATCTTTTTGTTTACATAAGCAGCTTTTCTTCCAGCAATGATAGGTGCCCTAGAATTGTTCACTAATCTTTGTAACACCTAGAGAGTAAGTAGCAAGAATTATTATCTTCATATTGCAGGTGAAATGCCTAGGTAGGGGCAGATTAAATGACTTGGCCAGGGCACTCTCTAAGTCAGTTATGAAGCTGGAAATAAAACTTCAGACTCTTGACTTTTCCTTCTAATTCTGAGTCATTGCACTCCTGAAAACAGAGGTACCAGACCTGTCAGTATTTGTGCTTCTTTTCCTTACTTGAAAAGTAACTACTGATGTAAATTCTGTCCCTGTTAAGGAAACCTTGCTCTGTGACACTTGCATACACATGACACTGAGTCCCCAAAGAGCAGTTTAGAGAGTACTCTGCCATTGCAATGAGTGAGCTCAGGTAGCAAAAGGGGATATCAGTAAGCCATTTTCTTGCAGACCCAGCCTTATGAAGAACTGAAAAGTATTGGAAGTTTCCATAACTTCAGAGATTCAGATCATTTCTTTAACATCTACGGTGATTCAATCCATCTAGTTACTTTATTTTCTCCATAATAATTTCAGATTGCCCGTATTGTTGGAGGCACCTTTCTGAAAGGCTTGGTCCCTGCCCTCAGGAAGCATGTACCTTACACTCATGTGTGCCTAATGACACAAAATTTAACATTAGAATCACCGCAGACCGTGCATGTCTTCTCTTCCTTTTTCGATCTTATCTATCATCTATCTATCTATCATCTATCTATCTATCTATCTATCTATCTATCTATCTATCTATCTATCATCTATCTATCTATCTATCTATCTATCTATCTATTTAATTGGCTAATTTGATGAGACTTGAATGCCAGAGAATGGCCAGGACCCTCAGCATTTCTCATCTTCATGGCTGGCTGTAAACTAAGGCTGTCAGCTCCCTTCCTGAGATGTGCTTGTCTGTCCAGCCCAAATAACAAGGATAAAATCACATCCAGTCTTTGCTGTCTCCTCCCCCAGGTTGGCACACGAGGGGCTGATGGCTCACATCACAAAGGTACTTTGTGCTCTGATGCCTTTTTTCTGTGAAATACCTTCTTCTAGTATGACTTCACTTTTCTGTTAGCGAGCACTTTCCCCCATAAATATGACCGAACAGGTGTTGCTGTGCTGCTAACTGAGTTTCCAGCTGTCCTCTTCCAATACAGACCCGGCAAAAGCTGTTGTTTCTTCCTTTTAGACAGAGTAGAGAACCATCGAGCCTGAGATGGAGGTCTTCCTCGCAGGATATGGCAGTTTTGTTGCCAGAAGATGGTCGGGAAAGCCTGGCTGGCTAACAAAGACAGGCCTTCAGCGGCTGGGTGTAGTTCCAGTTCTGCATCCCCTTTGGCAGGAGCACAGAGGCTGCCGCAGTGTGACCAGCCAGCAAAATTAGGAAATAAGGACCTCTTTTATTTACTCAGGCTGCTGAATCATGGGCATTCCTGTCTGCTTGGAGAAAAGTCAGGCGGCTCTACTTTCCACTGAAAGTCTCAGGAGTGTTTGAGACTTTCATCTCGGAGTGTTCACACACTTGTTTTAATGTGCTTTATGGAAATGGTGAAACTCAGCAAGTACAGTTGCTGTAGAAAAACATCTGCACTAACTATACACACACATTTGCATCTTTAAATAGACTTTTAGACCATGAGCTGGTTTCCAGCAAAGTTCTTTTTTCTTTTTTCTTTTTTTTTCCTTCCTGCTATAAGAGCTATAGTTCTCTGAGAGTCAGCTAGTGTGAAGTGACTGACTCCAAAAATTAAAATTTAACATGAGCACATTAAGTTCTTCACATCAAAATGCAGAAAACTTGCCACAACCCAGAAAGACATTCCTGTAAGTAGCACTTATTGAGTGCCAAAGGGAAAAAAAAGTTCAAGTTGATTCAGAAACCAGAGTTGAAAGAATCTTCCATAGTTTCTCCTGTGTGAAAAAAGAACTTGAAATTGTTTAAATCTATATTAGCCATTTAAACAGAGCTTGTGTTGTAACTGCTAAAAAGCTTAAGTTAATAGGGGTAAGTAGTTTTCAAGGACTTATGTGGACCTCAGAGAATGCTGGCAATAATATCGCCACCACAGAAGTCTTGGGAGAGTCCAATACCCTTAGAGCACGGACCGGCCCAACTGGGAATTTTGTCAGTGAGTTCTTTGTATGTTTATGGGAGAATAGGTCCAATTATAGAACTAGCAAATCAGATTTTTACAATTTGGATTTTAAAACAGAAATCAGCCTTTCATGATACCTTTATTTATTTTTCTAAAAATAGCATTCCCTGCTTGACCTTTTTAATTCCGCTCAATTTACTTCGTTTCCCAGCCTAAGCCTTGTGAATTCTTTAGGCAATTTCCATGTATTTCAGTTAAAAGACATATCATCTGTGATTATCACTCTTCTTTTGTCCTCCCCACCTCCAAACGAAGTAACAGGGACAGGAGAGAGAGAAGAGGAAGCTTCCACCTCACTTGAATCCTGGTTTGAGTAAAAAGTTGATCCTAACCCTCAACTCACTTGACATGTAGTTGAAATTTACAAGCTTAAGAGAATGGTTCTATAATAGGTACAGTCAGGCCCACAGACAAGAGCCTGATTTAAGCATGATGTCAGGAGTTGTACTCTATTTATAATGGCCTATTGCTCTATAATTCCCTGTACATTTGAATATTAATATATAATGCCTGGACAGACTGCAATTTAATAATAAGTTCACTTGCTAAATTTTCATACTCAATAGTTATTTTCATTTAGTCTAGATGCATGACAAATTCTGATTCACTGTTTTCTCTAACTGCAAGTGAGATGATGTGTTTGAAAGTATTTTTAAGTGAAACAACAGGATGTAATCCTAAAAGATAAATGTGAAATGTGGTAGAATTTTACCGAGAATACTGAGACAATTTAATAAATAGTACTTTTTTCAATTAGAGGAAATATAAAACTCTGGTTTGTTTTAGCTTTGGTTGACATGGTTTTTTAAGGGGAAAACTAGAATTTAAATGAGGGTTTTTTTTTGTTTTTTTTTTTAGTTTTTAAAATTGTTTTTTTATATGATGGATGTTAAGTTCATCTCCATGTGTTCTTTTTAATACACCTTTAAATTTAAATCACACAATTATCAGACTGCTTTTTATTCTGGAAACATGTTGGGTCATAGACTCGTATAAATGAGGCTGCAAAATCAAGCGGTTTCCAACTTGTATTGTAAAGCTTTGTTGCAGTGGGCAGGAATCCAGGAATGGTGTTTGGTTGTTTTCTCAGAGTTAGATGGTTGCCATCTGGCATTGATAGTGAGATGGTGTTGTCATCAGTTTCTAGATGCAGGAAAGGAATGATCCTCATCTGTTTCCTGTGGATAAGCAAGAGGTTGATAATCTAGTAAAATCTTGTTACCTTAAAGAAAGCAGACACGGAATTTGTTTACATAATGCATGCCAGTTTCTACTTTTATGTTGATAATATGGCTTGCTAGTGAACTTTAGCTTTGAAGAATTTAAACACTTATTTGATTATATTCTACTTGAATATTCTTAGACTATGCTAATAATATTCTAATTGGACCTATTGTTTTAATACAGTCACTATCCCCACCAGCTCCATGGTCTTTTTACTTGCCTGTATGGAAAACCTTGTTCTTTTGGAGAGTGAAAAACTTTTACAATTCCTCCTGATCTTGAATGATAAATTGTTTTGAAAAGCAAAAAAGAGGTTTCCTAACCAATTTGAGGTCTTTTTTTCTGCTTGGATGTGAAGAAAGCAACAGAAGTGTGGGTGCACATTTGTTAAGAACACAGTTAAAAACCCACCTAACATAAGGTAGTGTTACTTTATGGATAACTTGCTAAGGTTATATCTGGCTTTCAGTCTTGTTTGTCTTCTCTTTGTTACTCATAAATCTTTCAGCATTTACCATAATCATTTATCACTTTTCCTGTTTCCAGTTTTTCACAAGTTGCTTTGTCTCTGCTCACCTCAAAGTGCAGGTCCTGTTTGGCTAAGGAAGTTCATGCTGCTGAAGCTTTTGCAAAAGGAAGAAATGGTGGGCCACCTCTTGAACTTTCCAAACAAAATACACTATCACAATCTGGCCCTTGTGAAACTCTCATTTTTTCTTGATCCTGGCTGATCCTAGCTACATGTAATATCTAGCAGTACCCTTCTAACATTTAATAACCCATTTTTCTGGCCTGTGGTATTCGACTCTTTCAGTTATTGAAGAAATCCTGGTTGTCTTTCATTACACAAGACATAATTATTATTGTGTTTTCTGTCTTCTTTCATGTGCTTACTTTTTAATATTTTTTTGTGGAAAGCAATAAGTTCTGTATCAATAAGAACCCCATAAAAGATTTTGGTCTTCAGAATTTCCTTTTTATATAAAAACAAGCAAAATGCAGAGGGAATTTTTTATTAAATATTAGACATCTGGGCTGACTGCATTAATTTTAAATAATTCCTGTAATATTTCCCTTTTTCATTTGGTTCTTCAGATGCTCACATAATATGCAAATCATTTTAGAATGAATACAAAAGAAACATTAAATATATTAAAATCTGCATTTTAATAAAATCGTCGATGTGTAATATATACCTTGCTTCTAAGGAAGAATGATAAAAAGTAATGAAAGGGTAATTTAGACATACAACTATTTAATATCTTTTTATATTTTACAACCCAGTAAAAAGTAGATATAGAATAAAAGCTCAGGTGTGAAAGTGTTCAAGTGTTCAAATATTCTTGCCTTCATTTTTTTCTTAATGGTTCTAGATGGTTCAGTTGTATGTGTTTGTCAAAATGGTAAACTTGTTTTTGAATTCTCAACTGGTAAAATGAAATGTTCCCTCTCTTCTCATTGTAGATGGGGTGGATGTTGAAGATGATCCCACTTGCTCTTGGCCAGCTTCTTCACCTTCTAGCAAGGACCAGACTTCCCCTAGCCATGGAGAAGGTTGTGATTTTGGAGAGGAAGAGGGTGGCCCTGGACTCCCATATCCATGCCAATTCTGTGACAAGTCGTTTAGCCGCCTCAGCTACCTAAAGCACCATGAACAGAGCCACAGCGACAAACTGCCTTTTAAATGCACCTATTGCAGTAGGCTGTTCAAACACAAGCGGAGCAGAGATCGCCATATCAAACTCCACACAGGGGACAAGAAGTACCACTGCAGCGAATGTGATGCTGCATTCTCCAGAAGTGATCACTTGAAGATTCACTTAAAGACTCACACGTCCAACAAGCCATATAAATGTGCCATTTGTCGCCGTGGGTTCCTGTCCTCTAGTTCTTTACATGGGCACATGCAGGTTCATGAGAGGAACAAGGACGGTTCCCAGTCTGGTTCCAGGATGGAGGACTGGAAGATGAAGGACACTCAGAAGTGCAGTCAGTGTGAGGAAGGCTTTGACTTTCCGGAAGACCTCCAGAAGCACATTGCAGAGTGCCACCCCGAATGCTCCCCAAATGAGGACCGAGCGGCCCTCCAGTGTGTCTATTGCCATGAGCTCTTTGTAGAAGAGACCTCCCTCATGAACCACATGGAGCAGATGCACGGCGGGGAGAAGAAGAATTCTTGCAGCATTTGTTCTGAGAGTTTCCACACAGTTGAGGAACTGTATAGCCACATGGATAGTCACCAGCAACCAGAGTCGTGCAATCACAGCAACAGCCCTTCCCTGGTCACAGTGGGTTACACCTCGGTGTCCAGCACGACTCCAGATTCCAACCTTTCAGTGGACAGTTCGACAATGGTGGAAGCTGCCCCGCCAATCCCAAAGAGTCGAGGGAGGAAGAGGGCTGCTCAGCAAACCCCTGATATGACTGTTGCCTCAAGTAAACAAGCAAAAGTTACCTACAGCTGTATTTACTGCAACAAGCAGTTATTTTCGAGTCTAGCGGTTCTGCAGATTCACCTGAAAACTATGCATTTAGATAAGCCAGAACAGGCCCATATTTGTCAGTATTGCTTGGAGGTGTTGCCCTCACTCTATAACCTAAATGAACATCTTAAGCAAGTGCATGAAGCTCAGGACCCAGGTCTGATTGTTTCTGCCATGCCTGCCATAGTCTACCAGTGCAACTTCTGCTCCGAAGTTGTCAATGACCTCAACACTCTTCAGGAACACATCCGATGTTCTCATGGATTTGCAAACCCTGCAGCAAAGGATAGCAATGCATTCTTTTGTCCCCATTGCTACATGGGGTTTCTCACTGACTCTTCCCTCGAAGAGCATATAAGACAGGTTCATTGCGACCTCAGTGGCTCCCGATTTGGGTCTCCAGTGCTTGGGACTCCAAAAGAACCAGTAGTAGAAGTCTATTCCTGTTCCTATTGTACGAATTCTCCGATATTCAACAGCGTTCTTAAGCTGAACAAACATATCAAAGAGAATCATAAAAACATTCCCTTGGCCCTGAATTATATTCATAATGGGAAGAAATCCAGGGCCTTGAGCCCTCTGTCTCCTGTGGCCATTGAGCAGACATCTCTGAAGATGATGCAGGCAGTAGGAGGTGCACCCGCACGTCCCGCGGGAGAATATATCTGTAATCAGTGTGGTGCTAAGTACACGTCCCTAGACAGCTTTCAGACTCACCTAAAAACTCATCTTGACACTGTGCTTCCAAAACTGACCTGTCCTCAGTGCAACAAGGAATTCCCCAACCAAGAATCCTTGCTGAAGCATGTTACCATTCATTTTATGATCACCTCAACGTATTACATCTGCGAGAGTTGTGATAAACAGTTCACGTCAGTGGATGACCTTCAGAAACACCTACTGGACATGCACACCTTTGTCTTCTTCCGCTGCACCCTCTGCCAAGAAGTTTTTGACTCGAAAGTCTCTATTCAGCTCCACTTGGCTGTGAAGCACAGTAACGAAAAGAAAGTCTACAGGTGCACCTCTTGCAACTGGGACTTCCGCAATGAGACCGACTTGCAACTCCACGTGAAACACAACCACCTGGAGAATCAAGGGAAGGTACACAAGTGCATTTTCTGTGGTGAGTCTTTTGGCACTGAGGTGGAGCTTCAGTGCCACATCACCACTCACAGCAAGAAGTACAACTGCAAGTTCTGCAGCAAAGCCTTCCACGCGATCATTTTGCTGGAGAAACACCTGCGGGAAAAGCATTGCGTGTTTGAAACCAAGACTCCCAACTGTGGAACAAACGGAGCTTCCGAGCAAGTGCAGAAGGAGGAGGTGGAGCTGCAGACCTTGCTGGCCAACAGCCAGGAGTCCCACAACAGTCACGATGGAAGCGAAGAAGATGTGGACACCTCAGAGCCCATGTACGGGTGCGACATTTGCGGGGCTGCCTACACTATGGAAACTCTGCTGCAGAACCATCAGCTCCGAGATCACAACATCAGACCTGGAGAGAGTGCCATTGTGAAGAAGAAAGCTGAGCTCATTAAAGGGAATTACAAGTGTAATGTGTGCTCTCGAACCTTCTTCTCTGAAAATGGCCTCCGCGAACACATGCAGACGCACCTAGGCCCCGTCAAACACTACATGTGCCCTATCTGTGGAGAGCGGTTTCCCTCCCTCTTAACTCTTACTGAACACAAAGTCACACATAGTAAGAGTCTCGATACTGGAAACTGCCGGATTTGCAAGATGCCTCTCCAGAGTGAGGAGGAGTTTTTAGAGCATTGCCAAATGCATCCTGACTTGAGGAATTCTCTGACGGGATTTCGCTGCGTAGTCTGCATGCAGACAGTGACCTCGACCTTAGAACTCAAAATTCACGGGACATTCCATATGCAAAAGACAGGGAATGGGTCCGCAGTCCAGGCCACGGGGCGTGGCCAGCACGTCCAGAAACTGTACAAGTGCGCATCTTGCCTCAAGGAATTCCGTTCCAAGCAAGATCTGGTGAAACTTGACATCAATGGCCTGCCATATGGTCTGTGTGCTGGCTGCGTGAATCTCACTAAGAGCAGTAGCCCAGGCATCAACATCGCTCCCGGCACCAATAGACCAGGCTTGGGCCAGAACGAGAGTCTGAGTGCCATTGAGGGGAAAGGCAAGGCAGGGGGACTGAAGACTCGCTGCTCTAACTGCAACGTTAAGTTCGAGTCTGAAAGTGAACTACAGAACCACATCCAAACAGTCCACCGAGAGCTTGTGCCAGATAGCAACAGCACACAGTTGAAAACTCCACAAGTCTCGCCAATGCCCAGAATCAGTCCCTCCCAGTCAGATGAGGTAACTTGCCTTTTTCATGTTTGCTATTTAACCTCCTCCAGAAACTGTCCCCACTTTATGTTTACACTTTCCTCAGCTTTATTTATTGTCATGTGCCAGGAGATGCTTAGATTGAAGTGCAGTGTTTTTTCCCCCATAGCCATTAGCTAGCAATTACTTGCTTCTTGATAAGCAGCATTTTGGCTTGAATGGTGCAAAATAGGACTAATTCCAGTCTCCCTAGGATATTGTCTTCTCTGTGACTGAAGAGACCAGCGCTCATGCCAACACCACTGAGATCTGGAATCTCAGCATAGCTTCACCGCAAGTTGAAATTCCCAGCTATGACTTGTGTGTATGGTAGAGAGATAATGACATAAAAGTAAGATACTGTTAGCTAACATGCTGGTGTAGAGTAAATTGAAAAGAATGTATATATTTGTGGATAACAAATTGGGTAGAGGCGGCTTTTAAATACCATGTTGTCAGCACTCACTGTTTCTCTTTGTCTTCTGGCTAACGAGGACAATATTTTTTCACAACAGGATTTTTTAAAACCCCCTACCTTTATTAAGCACCACATGCTCAGTATTCCTTTTAAAGGCACTACTCCTGCATCTTCACTCTCTCTCTGGGCTTGGGTTTCGAAATCAATGTGGATTTTTTCCCCCTTATTTTAAGAGTAGTTTCATGTTTTCTTTGCTACAGTGAATACAAAAAAGTAGGTTCATTTACAATGAACTAATTCTTCAAACTCTCATTCCCTGAGCAGAGGATGGCTCATTTTTATAATTTCTTTATGCTTTATCACCTGGTTTCTAATAGCTCTTTTCACTTCCCTACCTGCCCCTATCTGAAGATCCATCCAAATGAAAACCCCAGGGAGATCCATCTCCCTTCAGTTTGGGGTCACTGCATTTTCCTTATCTTGTCTTTGCACTCATACCCTCTTGGAGGCCCCCCTGCAATTCACTGCAGATAGCCATCAGTCAACTGGTAGGGGAGAGCTGAGAAGACTAATACAGAGTCCATCCTCATGAAATGTGGCATCTGTATGACAGGCAAAGTCTCAGACTTTGAAGCTGCTTTCCCTTTTCTCCTCAAGTAAATTTGCACCTTTTTCTCATTTTAATAAATGAAATCCTTTTGAACTGATGAGGACAGCTGGAAGAACATAGTTTTGATAATAGTTCATAGCTCATGTGTTAGATCAAATAGTTTCTTTTGAAATAAACACTGGTAGTTGTAATCATATGAAATGATTTTTTTCCAACTTTTAATTTCAAAAATTTTTATACTTATAAAAAATGAACATGTGTGTGTTTGTGCCTCTATATCACAGACTTCCCAGACAGGAATATTTTGTCACATTTCTCTCTCATTGCAATTGTTTTTATAAACTTGAGCCACATGAAAGTAAGTTGCAGATATATCTTCTACAAATAAGGACATTTTTCTAGTTAACCATAATGTCATTAACTAAGGCAATTAACTAAGTCAGCTAAGGAAATTAAACAAATCCACACTATCATCTATAAGAAGTCCGTAGTTAGACTTTTCCAATTATCCCTCAGATGTTTAATTTTTTTAAATGCATTTGAACAAGAATTATTTCAAAACATTGATGCAGAAAACTGCTCTTTTAAAAAAAATTGCTATGCTTAACATAGAGTTTTTATAATGTAAAAATACTATATAAACATGATTTAAGATGAGTGTGTGTGATTGTGATTGTGATGGTATGTAT
Organism: Cynopterus sphinx; assembly: GCA_030015415.1. Lineage (NCBI taxonomy): Eukaryota > Metazoa > Chordata > Mammalia > Chiroptera > Pteropodidae > Cynopterus > Cynopterus sphinx. The sequence goes on from CM057384.1 coordinate 33,743,896, forward strand.
GCATTTAAATTTAGCAAAACCAAGCTCTTGTTCTTTAGTTGATTGTTTATGGAAAGGCACATGCCAGTTTTTGCTTATCTGTTCATGGTTTATATTTTGTTATTTCTAGATTGTTTTATATGTTATATATCAATAGAAGTGAGAAATTTTAAAGGTGAAGGAAGACATTTGAATAGTCTTCGTACATTAATTGGGTTAGAGTTGATTAGGAGAATTAACCTTTAAGGGATGGTCAAGTTTTAATTTCATATAAAATCTGAATGATAATTATAAAGTTTAACTACATACTGCACATCAGTAGAATAATATATAAAGTATTTTAAAAGTACTTTCTAATTTTAAGTGTTTTTAAAAGTTAACTGAAGGTAGAAAAAAAATGCGTCTCTACGCAAGATTTCTCCTTATTCAAACTCATTAATAAGAGCTTGTAGCAATGCCCTTAATTTACAAGACAGTAGGATTCAACCATCCATATTTCATTTGTGCTTCAAAAATTCACTAATTTGTTCAAATTTTTCATCACTGTTACCATTTTTTCTTTATACTTTTGTCATGAAATTTTATGTGCCCATTTTCTTTCTGATACTCTCTATAGTTAAAAATGTACAATAGACCATATTATTTGGATTTGACATAAAATGTTATTTAAACAATGTAAAGTTATACAAAAAGAAGCCTAAAATAATTGGTCAGCAAGAAAAAGACATATAATAAATATTAATTTATTCTCATTCTTTGTTAGTCAAATTAAGTTTCTGTGACTTCTCATAATTAGTACTGTATAATTTTTTTCGCCAGTATAGGTAAAAGAAAAGTTATTATGTTAAACCTTTGCCAAAAGACAGGTATGCCATATGGGAATAAATTTTATCACAAAAAGAAGTATGATGTGTGTGTCTATTGACTTAGATGTGATAGGTAAGGTAAGAATTGAAGGTCTTAGTGATATAGGTGATATTTTCATCTCTTCTTCTTGCTGAGGATTGAGACTTCTGAAGAGAAAAGAAGACCACAGGAGATAATGAAACCCAAATACATAGATTTTGTCAAGAACAAGATTAGATTTTTCTGGACTATGATTTATGATCACATGTGTGTATTTGGTAGACACTGGAATGCATCTTTCAAAGACCAAAAAGTATGTTATTTGGTCGAAACTAGATTGCCTATGTAAAAAGGGTTTAGATATAATCTAGGGAAGAGTTAAGTACTATATAAACCCATACAATTCAAGAGATAGCTGAAAGACGAGGCACATGACACTTAAAGAAGAATAACATCAGGTAGCTGTCATATAATGAGAGATTTGGAATCGAAGACATAAGATCTGAGTGTGAACCCTATTTCTTCTGCAGAATGATCTCTGAATTTTTGAAAAACGTTTCTTTGTGACCAAGTCCTGTGATTGTTAATCCAAACTTGCTATGAAGACTTTCTTTTGGATAAAATCTTCAGGGAAACCTATTCATTTCTCTTTGCCCCTCAAATGTTGAGTATGTTATAAATTTGTACATAGCATACAATGATTAATAATTGTAGCGTTAATGTGAGACAAGAAGAACACTGGCCATCTAGCTTTTCCACACATAAAGAACCTTGTAAGAGTTACTGGCATTTACTATGTGTTGCATAAATGCTAGATTTTTTTTTTTTTTTTTTTTTTTTTTTTTGGATTTTGATACACTGGCCTGCCTCTCTGGTCAGGTGTTTTCCAATCTGGACCTCGAAATGTTGTCTCATGATGATATTGGAAGCCATTTCTCTAAGACCCTACCTAGCTAAGTTTCTCTGAGGAAATATTTACTCACATTTAATTTACACCATCCCTACAAGTTAATTGAAGTTGCTCTTGCAATGGTTACCAGTGATCTTCATATTGCTGGAAGCATGTACAGTGCCACAGAATCAGAACTAGCAGGGACAGTGGAGATGATGTGATTAAGTTACCTTGTTTTACAGACAACAAAACAGGCTCAGGTAAATTGAAATCTAAGATGACACAGTGAGTAAGTGGTAGACAAGAAGCTCTGAGGATGGAGGTCTCTAACTTTAGGTTCCAGCTCTTCATAATTCCACTGGCACTTTTCTCCAGCTAAAGTCTCCTTTCAATAAAATCCTCTTGTTATTGGTGTCTTATGTTCCCTTATCACTCACTTTCTCCACCCACTACAAGGGATCTGCTTCCATCACTTTACTGCAACTGATTTCTTTTAAGGTTTCTACTGACCTAATTGACTGATGCAGTGCCTTCTTTTTAAAAGAGAACTTACTTTACTAACTACTTATCACCATTGGGTATTACCTCTTTATTGAACCTCTGTCTTTTCTCCTGGTTATAATCATATCTTCTTGAATGTTCCATAGCCTTTTTTTTCTTCTGCCTACTTTTATAAGTTATGTCCACCTTGCTACTTATTTTGATTTTCCTTACCACATTTTAAATTTAATCTCTGGTTATCTTTCACTAAACTACTGAAGCATCCTCCTAATTGTTCCCTAGGACTCTAGTCTTAACATTTTGAATCCACTTCCACATAGCTGCCAGAGCAATCTATCTAAAACACAAATCCGAATAGCATGACCCTCCCTATTTGAAACATTTTAAGTGATCTGCACCTCCATCTCTACAAGATGACCTAATAATCGTAAAGATATATTTGAGACTCTTCTGGTTCCGGCCCCTGATAATTTTTTTTCCTTCTTTTCTTACACCATATTCTGTAGTCAGAAGTACTTTATTAACCCACATAGGCCATAGTGATTCTGTGTCTCGCTAAGCCTGTCCTGTCACTTTTACCCCAAGATTCTGTCCTAACTGCCATCTACCTTCCAACAGGCTGTCCGACTTTTCCTTTTGGAGATAAACTACTCTGGAAAGGTTCCTGTGACTCTAAATTCCCACCACCACGTCACCCTTCCCCTTGAATGCCCTGTGTATACCATATGTCATAAATATTATATAAAAACTTTCATTGTTTTATAGTTATCTCTTTACAATTCTTTTTTATTCCCATGAATTCTTTGGGGCAAGAATTTACTCAATCTCATATTTCTAAATACCTATGATAGTGCTTCCATGGATGGGTGTTGTGGAGCTGTACCTGGCTGGTGGTTCTCCCAGAGCTTTTTCCATACATAGCAGCATGGCAAGACAGCTGGCCATCTTTCTCTTTTCATGCAGGACACCTGACACAGTGACTGGAACCTAGAAGGTGTTGAATAAATGTGTGCTATTTTCAGTGTGTTAACGATGGGATCACTATTCATACTTTTGCTGTATTTGGACTTAAATGCTATTTCATTGTCATTGAGGTTTTGTCATAGATATGGTGAACACATCCCAGTCTGCTCTTATTATCCCACGTAATGTCAAAGTCTGCTTTCCCAAGGAAGTTATAATTGCTCCTACCAAGATTGTCAGTGGTCTCCAGGTTCTAAGGAAAGCCTTTCTGTCTTCATCATGTCTACAGCACTAGGCAGAGTGGACAGCCCTTTCCCTGATATGCACTTCTCTGACTTCATGGTACTCCCTTCTACTTTTCTTCTTGCTTCTGCCTTATGAGATATTTTCCCTCCTTTGCCTGTTCTCAAAGTACAGGAATTCTTCGAAGCTCATTCTTGGCCCTCTTTTTCTTCTCTGTCTACTCTCTCAATAGGCAACTCATCTATTGACATGGCTGTAACTATTTCTATGCAATAATTCTGAAATTTACATTTCTAGCCTAGCTATTCTTTTTGTTCCAGGTTGAGTTACCATTTGTATCTCTTAGATTTCTGAAGCATAACGTATACAAACTAATATCTTGATTCCCTCTCCTGATGTCTATTTTTTTTGCCTAGACTTCCATCATTTTTGTAAAGGGAACCACCCAACACCCAGTTATTCAAGCCAGAAATCTGGGAATCATTTCTGATTCCTGCCTTGCCCTCACTTCCCAAATCTAATCTTCCAATAAGTACTTTAATTCCACCTCCAATAAGTCTCGCATTCACTTCTTTCTATTCACTTCTTCCCATCCCCAAAGCCATCACTGTGGTCTACACTGGAATCATTTATTGCCTGGATACTGAAGTAGCTTTCTACTGAATCTCACTCCTTCATCTTCTGCCTTCTAATTTATTATTCATGGTACAGTTGGATGGAAACTTGTAGACATGCGCATTACATAAAGTCACTTAAAATCCTTCAGTAGCTTCTCATTTTACTGAAATAAAATCACAACCTCTCATCAATTTATGAGGCTGCGCACAATGTGGTTGGCTGCTCTCACCTTGTCCAGGGCGGCTTTTTCACATGCACTGTGCCCAGCCTCCTGGCCACTGAGATCAGCTTCCAAGCCTTCACACATTCTGCTTCATCACCTGGGTGACTGCTCCTTTGAACCAGCCTCTCTGCACCACTGGCTCTTTTTCATCTGTCAGATGGGCCTTCTCTGGAAATCTTATTGCAGTTTTTCTCTTTTAGGATTTTCTTTAAAAGTTGTCCTTATTTGTTTATTTGTTTATTTTCTTCCACTTTCTCACCTCTGAACATCCAACATATTTATAATGGCTCAGTAAATATTAATTGATTAAATGAACATAGTATAGGTAGTGTATATCCTGTCTTTGGGTGTATATGCAGGTACATCTAGTAACTAATACATAGAGCTATAGTGTTTACCCAAAAGTGGATAGATGCGTGTTAGATTTGATCTAAAAGATATTAAAATAAGCTACAAGCTTTGAAGTGTCTGACAAGTCAAAAATCATCTTCAATATGCAGTTCTAAGTGTGATACTTCCAATAGTCTTCATGGTTCTTATACTGAAAATGGAAATGTATATGGTGCCCATTCAGAACCTACCCAAGTTCTGTTTTGTTTTGTATGATAAAAGTTTTCATGTGAGATTGAAAACATCTTTAAAGTTTTATATTTCAAATTGCTGATACTAAGTTTTGCTTAGTTAAAAAAGAAATAATTAATTACATTCCCTTATAAACAATATTTTCAAATTAAGTAGAAAATTTATATGACCAAATAAATTTGTAAGATTCAAGATGTTCTTGAAATAGACTGAACTGCTTTGCCAAATTTAGTCTGCATTCAGATTTATTGTTGTGTTCAATGGTGGCTTGGCATCTACAATGTACTAGAACAGGGAGTTAATGACCCCTGGCATAAATATCAGGGTGTGGAACATGGAACCAGCTGCCTTGTATTCATTCTTTGTCCCTAGTTCCAGCTTACTTAGTACTGATCCTTGCCCCACACATTCAGTTTGCTGCCACTGCCATCCCTAGATTCTCTGTACTTATTTTCAGTTCTGGATGTTTGGCTGATGCTTTGCATATAGTTAGAGTGTCATTTTAGAACATATGGAATTCAAAAATAGGAATGTTTTTGTATGCAACCCTGAATCTTGAATTGTACATGGTATTTGTCCTTTGAGTACTAGGCCAAAAAAATTTGGAATTATTCTGTGTAGGGGTAGAATTCTATTTAGGCATTTTACATTTTGGCTAAAAATGTGTTGAAGTAAAGATTAATAAATATCTACTTAAGATGATTTTGAATGATGAAAGAAAACTGAAAACTTTCTAGATCCTTTATTACTGTATTGTTCCACTCTCCACATAATATAGATGTAGTTTTCTATTAGATGTATTTTGTATTCCTAGAAAATTAACAGCCTAGATAATGTGAACCTTGCTAAAGACTTTTCAAAAGCCAAAATAGCCTGTTTTCTTATTTATATACATTTTTTTCAACTTTCAACCTCTTTTTAAAATCACAGTGTTAGATTTTCAGTTACCCATTTAACTAACGTTAGCAGTTGGACATTCTACTAGCCCTTTGAGCAAATAAAATCATAATTTATCTTTTTCTCCAATTTTTGTCAGTGTTCCATCTTTCTCCTAGTTATTCTTGTCTGGAACTTTGTTTGGATCTCTTTTATCTTATTCTTCTAACCTTTAGGGTCAATCACTCTCCAGGTATTTTTTCTTCTATTCACATCTAACGCATCCTCTCTCCAGGCCAAGTCTTGTCACTATAGACTAACTGGTCTCCTTTATTTTCTTCCTCTCTTAAAGCAAAGAAATAGAACATAAGACTCCTTATAAGTATGTAATATACTATGCAATTTATATCATAAAGAGATTGAATTGCAGATGAAATCCTGTAAGAATTTCCATATCAAGGCAAGGTATACACATACGTAAAATTTCATCAAGCAATGCACTCAAGATTATAGTTGCAGTAAGAATGTTATTTCTCACATTTAAAATTTAAGTTCACACAGATCACATGCTGTGACCATGATACAAATACATTATAAATGAAAAATATCTTTAAAAAAAAACTCATAAACTTTAAAATTGAAACCACACCTAGAACAAGGAGGGCATAAAAATAGAAATTAAAAATACTTGGAACTTAAAGGTAACTATTTTAAAACCTCTGAGATATAAATAAAGCAGTACTTAAAGGGGAACTTATTAGAACATAAAAATACATATTAGAACATAAACAAGGCATAATATCAATGAGCAAACTGTTCGGCTAAGGACATTAGGAACAGAACAACAAAACAAACCCATAAAAAAGCAGAAGGCAAGAAAGTAATAAAATTAAGAGCAGAAAGAAATGAAATAGAAAACAATAAGGAGGCCAACAAGAGAAAAAGTTAGTTTTTTAAAAAGACTAATAAAATTCACAAGCTTCTGGTGATAAGTTAAAAAATAAAAAATGTTAATAATGAAAGGAGACTCACAACTTCATATGAACAAAAGTTAAAAGATAGTAAGAGAATAGCTGCACATATCAGAATGACTAAATGTAAGCAAAAATTATTTTTTGCAATTACAAAGAGCAATTGGAACTCTTTACTAGTAGGAGTATAATTTTGTACAACTGCTTAAGAAAAGCTGTTGGGCAGTCTATGCTAAAGATTAATATTAGCCTACTCTATGTCCCATCAATTCCACTCCTTAATATATAAGAGAAACGAGTGCATATATTTACAAGTTTTGAGCAAGAATATTTATAGTTGCTTTTGAACATAAACTTCAAGATAAAGACAATCAAAATGTTTAAGTACATTCATATAAAGGTATGAATTCATTCCATTCATATAGTGGAGTGCTGTACAGCAGTAAAGAATGAATAACTACTATATACCAACTTGGATGACTCATATACATAATGTAAAAAAAGGAACCAGACATGACTCTATTTATATAAAGTTTAAAAATAAGCAACACTGATCAAAGTCAGAATAGTTACCTTTGGATGGTATCGACTGAGAATGGGCGAAAGGGATTCTTCTAGGTGCCAGAAAAATCCCATATCTCTACGGATGTGGTGGTTACACTAGTATACACGTATGTAAAATTTCATCAAGCAATACACTTGTGATTACAGCAGTTTACGATTTGTGTGTTATTTCTAAATTAGAATTTTACAAAAGAAAAGTAAGAATATTATGAATAACTTTGTTAATAGCTGGATAATTTCTATTATATGAAAATAGTTTTAGAATAGTATGTTACCAAAGCTGATTCAAGGAAAAAAGTAGAATGATTTCATAGACATTAAAGAGTTTAATAAATTATTAAAAATCTTCCCACAAAAAAATACCAGAACATATTCATAATTCCAAAGCTATGACAGAAAATACAAAAAGAGTGACCATTTCATTTAATGAGACCAGTGTAATTTTGTTGTCAAAACCAGACAATGATAATAAAAGAAAAATTTAGGCCAACTTTACTCATGATTGTACATTTAAAATTTTTAAACAAAATTCACTATGTTAAAAAAAGATATACTATGATGAAAATAGTTTTAACTCATGAATGCAAAGTGGGCTCAATCTCAGAAAATCATTTAATTAAATCTACCATATTAACACTTTAAAGGAGATTAATTATATGTTTATCTCAAGTTGAAGAAAAAATTAGATTCAACATACTTTTATGATTAAAAGAAGAAAAGGCTACAACATGAGGAATAGGTAGGAATTTCCTTACTCTAAAAGAGACTATTTAAAATATCTTCAGTAATCATAAAAATTAGCAAAAAAAAAAAAATTTAATGCAACTATATATAATTAAATTACTAGGAAGGCCTCTGGTTGATATAACCAAAAATGTAAGATAAAAATTTAAGTATTAAAAAAAGTAGCTCTAAATTTGAAAAGAAACGAATTAAATTGTCATTTGGAAGTCTTTTTTATATAGAACAATGAGAATCTAAAGACTTATAATGAATTAAACTTTAGCAAAGTTGCTTGTTTCCAAATTAATTAACATGTCAATTAGATTTTTATTCACCAGCAAAAAAAAGTTAGAAAACATAAATTTTAAAATAATCTCATTTATAATAGACACAAAAAAGTCTTATAAGATATTTATGGAGAAAATGATAAAACACTATTGAAAGATATTTTGAAAGACCTAAATAAGTGATCAGATTATAACTTGTTAATGGATAAGAAGACTCAAGACTATAAAGTTGTCAGTTATCCCTAATTTGATCTATAAATTCATAGCCACTCATTGAAAATTTCAACAGGTTTTAAAATGTATTTTTGTAGCTTAAGATATGTATAAAAGAATGAAAGGTCAAAGATCTCCTTGAAGGAAAAAATAGGCAGTGGAGAATTTGTCCTATTATGTAATCAATTTATAATAAATCTGCAGTGATTAGGATGATGTGGTATTCGTCTGTAGAACAAAAAAAATTCTCTAAGAGATCAAATATACAAAAACTCAATATAGAATAGACTATCTTTGCATATAAATGAGGGAATAGAGTATTCATTATCCATATAAAAAATGAAATTGAATCCCAAATCACTTGTATGAAATGTGTATAAAATGTCCAAGACCATAATTTTTAAAATATATTTTTCTTTTCAATAAAAGAATATTTTATGACATTAGATTAGGGAGCAATTACTCAAATAAGACCCAGACAATAAAAATCACAAATAAAATGATTGATGTGTTCATCTACATTAAAAATAATAACTTCTGTTTACCAAACATTACCATAAAGTGAGCAAAAATAAAAGCTACAAGATATAAAACATATTTATAGCACATCTGGAAAAGTTATTTGTTTTCTAACATGTAGAAAATCAATCAATAAAAACAAACCACCAAATAAGAAAACAGGAAATTAGCATGAACAGGCATTTCACAAAAAGGAAATATAAAGGTCCAGTAAATATCTGAAAATATTTATCCTCAGTAATACGGGAAATGCAAATTTAGACAAGAGTAATGGATTGTCTGGGAAGACCACATAGGATGCTAAGTGGGCACACAGGTATTTAATAGTTACTCTTTATATATTACCTATGTTCTAAGTACTCTTTATAAGCATTTAATATTTAACATAAAAGCAAAAATATTCAGAACCATAAGTATCTCTTGTCATAAACAGAAGATAAATACAAAACTAATATAAAATAATGCTTTAAAAATTTTAGCTTTATACTCATGCTTTATACTCACAAAGTTTTGTGGGCCTGAAACCTGTTGTTTTATTATTAAAAAGTAAAATTTTCAAATGTAGCACTATTAAAAACATACTAGCATCTCAGTGAGACTTTTTCCCTCTGTATAATTAGAAGGAGCAGTATACATTATGGGTAAGGTGGTACATATCTCACACTTTGAGAAACATTAGCCTATAGCATTAGCTGTTTATCCCTTGCCTGGTACTTCAATTTAAGATAACAGATTTATTAATGTCCTGCTATGTACGATGCATTAGGCTAACAGATTTGTAAAGAGGATGGGCATAGTTATTTGAATATATGTCTTTCTCCCCAGTATCTCCCCCTAAGGGCTTACTGTTTACTAGGGAAAAATTAATACATAACAATAAATAGAATATAAAGCAGAAGGGAATATGTGCTATAATAGATGTACTAGTGAAGTACTAAAGTGTTTCAGGAGACACAGGAAATGAATGGGCAGACATTAGCTTTGCAGATGTCTGTGTGAAGAGCAAACAAATTGGAGTGAGCTTCCTAAGCAAAAGTCCTGAGGCGGAAGCATGCCAGGCTGAGGCTGGGGCCAGCAAGACTGGAGCAAAGAGAGCTGGAGAGAAGGGACAAGGCAGGTGTCCTCCAGGTTTCTCAGGAAAGTGCCTGACACATCGTACATTCTTAGTCAATACTTGTAAATAATTGAAACCTGGTGATTAAAACAAATGGGAAAGAAATAAAATATTTCTCTGAAAACTAAGCAGCAATACAGTTTCTTGGAATTGCACGTAAATAGAACATAAGACTCCTCATAAGTATGTGATATACTATATAATTTATATCATACAGACATTGAGTGGCAGGTGAAATGAAATAAATCCTGTAAAAATTCTCATATCAAGGTAAAAAAATTATTTTGTTGAATTAAACATTTTGTGATGTAGGCAAGCCTTTAACTGAGTCTGAAAAATTTTGTTATGTAGAGACTGCTTTTATGGGTATGGAGCATTTATATTTTCTCAAGTTATATTCGTGGACATTTTATATAGAAAATATTAGCTTTAAAGATATATTATCAATGACTAGCCAGACCTTTTTCAGGTCTATATTTTAATAGTTCTGAGATAATCTGAAGCGGGACTAGAAGGTCTTATCCAGTTGTGTGATGCAGAATGTACGTATGTTTAGTGGCAGCAATCTGGTTCCTCCAATACATTTCTCCGAAAACACTTTCTCTTGGGTATACTTATAAAAAGCCCAAATCAATTCACTTCTGCATAGTTCATTCGCTCTTTTACAAATGCTCCCTGTCAGGCAATGTGCTTGGTACCTGAGCTGAAGAGAGAAAGAATACATTGTTTCTTAAGTGACAGGAAACCTTGGCATCTAATGTGAATAGATGCTCTGAAGATAATAATGTGAATTCTATGCTAAAAGTACACACTGAGAAATGAGAAGCCCCCCCAAAAGGCAGCAGTTGGTAGCAAGAACTAGCAATGGAGAGGAGGCACTTAGGTGATGTTGCTGCATTCAGTGCCAAAAGGAGTCACGATCACTTTGAAGCACAATGGAGAGCCGACCTGGCAATGGTTAGCAATTCCTTTTTGTAAATGTGCTACTCCACCATACAACTGTGGGCAAATTCATGGCAGCCTGGAGTTGTGAGCTTGCTAGAACTTTCTGAGAGTCTCAGGCAAGAGTACTTTATCTCTCTGGACCTCACTTCATTGTCTATGATGAAGAAACTAAAATAGATGAATCCGTTCCTTTCAGTTTTTAAAATCCGTGATGTTCTATATAAGCGTGTCCTAAAGCTTCTGAAAATATAAAGAATATGGGGGCATTTTATTCTTTTTTTTAAATTATTTTTGGAATGATAAATGAGGAAAAAGTTTAAAAATCCAAATAATTTCAGTTAAGTCAAGGGCTGAAAAGAACCCTACCACCTAAACATTTATATACATTGTAACTGCACAGTATGTTTTATAATAGTTAAAGCCAAGGAAACACACCTTTATCCTAAAAAAAGTCTTAGAGTTGAAGAGTAGAGCAACAATAATAATAAACACCCACAGTGTTATGTGGGTGTAATTGCTCACAAGCTTTGTGGAGCAGGTGGGGTTTTAGAAGCAATGTGAAGGAGAAGAGAAGGGTGGTCTGATAGGCGTCAGTAGAAAAGCTGTTCAAGTAGCAGGGATAGATGAGAGAAGGCAGAGCCCAAAATGAAAACAGGGAGAGAGGGAAACAAAACTGTTAGGAGTAGGAGGGCATTAGGTAAGGCATCTCAGAGGAGGTAAGAGTGGTAAAGGACAAGGTAGTTTGGGCACACACAGGGTAATTGAAATTGCCAAACTTAGAAGGGAGTTCGTTACATAGATAAGACATCAAGCTGCCATAGCGTGAAAAGTTCCTTTGAGAGAATAGCTGGAAGGCTGGATCAGGAATATAAACAAAGGAATAAATGGACTCCACAGAAGCCTTCATTCAGAGAAGTGGGAGGAAGCAAAGATTTTTATTTTATGATGAGCAGGTATGAATCATTCACACACTAATTTATTGTGGGTAAATAATGTTAAGTTGTAAAAATGCAAGGTGGATAAGACAGAGCCCTCTGCCAACCTTTAAAGAGTTTACAATTCTTAAGGGGAATTTATCAATTTTTTTTAAAATCATTCTGATCTAACGTATAATAAATTATAAGAAAATCAAAAGGAAACTTTTATGATTTAACTTTAGATAGATCTCTCTGTGCTATCCTTTTAATGTTTATGACAAGTCCCTAGTAAATGGTACCAGCACTCATAAAGAGTTAACAAACATATCCTACATTGTCAACTTGCTTTTAGGGCAGAAGTTATAAACTTAAGAAAATATTTTTTAATGGATTTTAAAATGTCTTTCCTCCCTCATGGAACTTTCTCTAGTTTTATGGTGAGGTTGTAAACTTTCAACTACCAACTTTCAGTATTGGATCTCTGTGGGCAGATGATGCAGTTTAATGATGTTGTGACATACTACTAAATGTTCCTACTCCTTCATCTCTCTATCTATGTATCCCCAATATCTACCAGCCACTGCTTCGCACTTTGCCAATGGTGAGACAGAAGAGAGATTTGAACTTTTTAAGGTGAAAATGATCAGTATAAGGTTAGAATAATTGAAGAGAAAATAAACCCCAATTTGATGTAAGGCAAAAATTCTGAATGCTTTCTTTCCTTCTTAGGTTTATCTTTATAAAAAATAAATTGTTATTTAAGCTTCTACTCTCTCACTTCCAATTTCTTAGCTTTCTTGAATGATATGCATGTTTATAAAACAGCCAATATAGAAAGTTAACTAGAACCTACTATGAATCACAAATTTCTTCAAACTAGGAACTAACAAAATATTATAGTCAGGGTAACTAGAAACAAACCCCTTGATCTAACTCAAAAAGAATTAGCACATGCTCTGGTGATTTTTTTAAATCTTTACTACAGCATCTATTTACTTGGTATTATTCAGTCTCCTCCAGTTCACTGATTTCTGGTGCTGTATAAGATGGTTGAGAAGTTTGCAGGCAGAAATGGACAATCCCAGGTAGTACCTCTGAAATGAAGGTGATGGATGTGGGATGCCTCATTAGATTGTCCATTGGACAGTCAGTAAATGAAATTTATTGACTACCTTTTATGGACAATACTATAGGAGATTGATTTAGGTAGATTTGCTAGGGCATAGAAATAAATAGCAACTGAACTTGAAACATTAAATGAGATCATCTAGATGAAGATATCTTACCTGGAGGGTCTCAGTGGCTTGTGTAGTGGGCAAGAGAAGCTAAGAAGTGACTCTAATATATGAATCAGAAGAAAGCCGAACAATGAAATGATTAAATAAGCTAGGAAAGTCTCTCTATGGGAAACTTGGGCTCAAATTCAGTTTTTAATATTAGACATCAAGTTCAAGTACATAAAAAGGCAAATTTTGAGGAAAATTTTTAGGATACAACTAATTTAAAACTTCAAAAATAAAATGATTTTTCATGAATTTAAAGGTAATAAATTCCTTTCATGAAATTTGATATAATTCAATGCAATTATTCCACTTTTAACACTTTTATTTTTAATGAATTCTTGTCAGACTTTTTTTTTGCAAACTCAGTTATTCCCTGTTTTTGACTATTTATGATACCTTTAAAGATAAACTATTTTAATGTTATTTTATCTAATATACAAAGAAAACCAAATAAAAAGCTGAAAAAAATGATTTGACATTTTTACCCCTCAATTTCAAAGTTAATAGTAGCTTAAATTAATATGTTCATGGAGTTTGAGATTTTATTTGTAAAAATAAATGTAATTAAATATTTTTAAATACCATGTGGAGATGTGTAGAATTTGTCTAAAATTAAAAATAGTTGTAATAGTCATTTAAAAAAATCTTTTCCCAGATACTAGATTTTCTTACTAGATTTCTGTCTTATCTTTTTTCTGTCTAGTCAGTTGGCCAAAGCAATCTTCTTTAACCCTGATTCTGTTCTGAGCTACCTTCCTATTCTACCAAATACTCCTTCAGACTATGAGCAATTTGCTTAACATGTAGTAAAGCACTATGTAATTTAGTTTTGAATTTAAGGAAATTATTCTGACTTTTAGATCTCAGATTATCTTTTTTCTCCCAGAGTTTTTCTTGATTTTCTTGGGCTTATTAATTTATTCCTTTATCGTATGTTTTAGGTGTCTTCTCTTTGCTGTCTATTGACTGACACTTGGTCCTGAACTACTTTGCCATGTTATTTAGGCAAACTACTTATGTAACACTTTAATGCTTGCATGCAACTCCTTGAGTTTAGGAATCATATTTAATATCTCTTGGTTGTTGAACTCAGCACATGCCAGACATTGTATAAAGTGCTATATAGTTTTTTAGAAATAAACTAAGACATTAGTATTCTTTTAACCACTGTGAAAACACATAATAGGAAATTGATACTGGTGTTTTTCAATGAATTATTTGGGTGAGCTGTTTATTAGTGGCTTTCAATTCATTTCACTCATTTTTCCCCTCACTGTTCAGTGATTTATTTTCACACAAATTCAGAATTACTTGGAAAATGACCAAACTAAATTAGTAAAATGCCTGAAGTATTGAGTATTTGTAGAAAGCTATAGGTTTATTATTTTCACTCATATATAATACCCATTTGCTTGCCAACAAAATACTGCCAAGTAAAGGTGCTACTGATCTTAAATACATGCTTCATTTGTAATTAATATATTCATTCTTGGAATGGTAATGTATATTGCTATAGTTCTTGAAAACAGCCTTTTTTCCCCCTAGCTAGGTTGAATCGTTTTGCATGGTCTACCTTCTTTTCCACTCCCAACTCTGTCATCAACCTGTGATAATCTTTGTGCTATTAATTTTTAAAGTTTTATTTAATAAACATTGTTTACCTTTTATTAATAGTCATAAAATCTAAATTAGTGGATTCTAGTTTAGAGAAATTTGAATATAATTTCAAAATTCACATAAAGGAGTAAGAACTAATCTTTGACAAGTAAATATGCTGTGCCAGACAGTTTGTATAGTATTCCATTGCATCCCCATAATAACTTGTCAAATAAAGAGTAATAAAGGTAGTTACTATTTAATGCAGACATGCTGCATGCTAGGCATGGTGCTAAGCACTTTTGTATAGTTCTCACTTGCTTCTCACATCAACTTCAGGATGAAAGTTTTATTATTTTTAATTTGCATGGAAGGAAACTAAGACTCAGGGTCATTACATTATTTGTCATACAGCTAAATGACGAAGCCACTAAACAGCAACTGATTGCAGAAAGAGGATCTTAAAGTTGCTCTCCTTCTAAGACTGTTTCATATACTTGAAATGGTTATTTTATAGCATTATTATACAACATCCTAATTTCAGGGGGTCCTGACTAAGTATGAGACTGGCTTTTCCATGATAGCCACTGCCCAAATTTGGGATTGGTGAAATTGGGGGAGGGGAAGGATGAAGGCTGTGAGATATCATGGAAAAATGGCTCTGTACCTTCAAGTTTCGGTGCTCCAAATGTATAGCAATGATGGATCAAATATAATGATAATGGACTGAATCAACTTCAACACAGTTCTATGTCTTTGAGATCGAGAAACCAAATTTAAAAACTAAGTGATTATCAGAACTGAAGCTAGGGATCTGTTGTGTTCCTCTCCACAAATAAGAAGTGATAACTGGGGTTTAATCTTTATGGGACAAAGTCAGACCCACTGCTTAAAGCAAGGCCTGAGGAGGAACTTCAGTAATCACAGCAGGAGAGTGAGGGAAAATTCTGTGGTTGATCTGTACCTGGGATGAGGAATTTTCAGCTGGAGAGTTTGAGTGTAGGAGGAGAAATAAAGTTTTGGGACTTTAACCTGAATTTGCCATGTACCCACTCTATGATTTTACTCACCATATCTCCTATATGCCTGCGCTGCAGTAGATAGACAGGAAATGGCCTGTGTGACCTTGCCTGGTCTGGCCTTTTAGAAGCAACAGCAAGGGAGAGGAATGAGCACACAGGAAATAATCTTTCACCACAAATGGGCTGCAAACCAAAATTCCAAAATATGTGCATAAATCTGTTAGTCAAACAGCAAATAAAAGAACACACACAAAATCCAACTGCTATGAGATCAAGATTCCACTCCAGAAGAAATTAATTATATGGAACAGTCTGACAAAGACTTTGAAGTAAATATGTTTAGAAGCTCAGAATGATAGATGAAGGTATGGTTTCCACTAAAAAGAAAGACAAAATTTGATACAAATCCAAGAAGAAAACATTCAAGAGCACTTGTATGTTTAAAATTAGAAATGTTAGAAATGAAAAAAAATAGTCACTGAAATAAAAGCTTCCGTGGATAGGACAAACTTGAAACTGGACACCAGAGAAGAGAAAACCAATTGTTTCTAAGAGTATAGAGAAAATCGCCTAGATCAGAACATAGAGGACAAACTGATTTTTAAACTATGAATAAAAAAGCAGTCAAGATACATGGAGGATAGGCTGTGAAAGACTCCAATCTTCGTCCAACAAGTGATCCAGTAGAAATGAATGGAGTGTGAAAAACTGAAGAAATGATTGCTGAAAATTTTCAGGAGAGACATACACGAGCTCTTGGATTGAAATTGTTCTTTCAATATTGAGCAGGACAAATAAACAAAAGTATGGTTACAATCATGGCAATGAAACTTGAGGACCCTGAGCTCAGTTAAAGTCTTTCAGTAGACAAAGTGACTTTGAGAAGCCAGTTCTACCCTATGGATCTGGGTCAAGGATCTGGGACTGGGAACCTAAGGTGAAGGTGGCCAGAAACAGTTCCTTCACTGGCATAAGCTATTTTCTTACCATCCTAGCATTCTCAAAGACCAAAGCACTATGGAATTCTAAGGAGAACATTCTTTCAAAATGTACCCCAAATGCAATTGTAGATTGACCTGCAAAAGATCAGAGTATAAAATGTGTTAAACCCAGTGGGTAGGAGGTAGGGTAGAATATTGACCTTGGTTCTAGTATTTTACAACCTGCATGACTTGGTACAACTCAGTTAATCTATAAATGAGGATAATAATCTCTCCTTTATCTACTTTCCCAGTTTTGTTACAAGTGAGTTTTATGCATACGAGTTCTTTAGAGGCTCTAAAGCATGATAGAATTGTAAGAAATAATTATTATTTTATTATAGAATTGGATGGAAGCTATGGTTTCTGGCTTCTTAGAGTTTATACATTAGATTTATAACAAACAAAAATATTCTCACCGAAAAATACAAAAACATTTGCCAAGCTACTTATAACAACTAAGCACAAGTTATTTTTGTGCGCACTAAGTGCAGAGGTATAAAATGAAAATGGTATAGAGTTACCAGGTCAGATTTAGTATTTAAAAAAAACAAACTAATGTTGAGAATTATCCTGTCTATTCAGTCCCACTTTTTATTATGAAAATGTTCAAGTATACACCTAGATTTAATAATTATTCACATTTAACCATGCTTGCTTTATCTATATGTGACTTTTTTTTCTTCTGGATCTCTTGAAATTACGAACATCATGCCATTTCACCCCTAAATATTCAGTTCGCTTCTCCTAACATAAAGGACGTTTATTCACATACTCACATATTGTTATCAAATCTAACAAAGTTGACAATAATTCCCCCAAATCACCTAATAACCAACCGATATTCAGATTTTCCCAGTTTCCTCAAAACCCTTTTACATCTGTTTTTTCTCCAAATCAGGAAATCTCATTGCATTCATGCACACATTTAGTAGTTAAGTCTTTTTAGTCTCTTTCATCTGATAACAGTCTCTCCACATTTTCCCCCCATGACATTGACTTTTTGAAAATCACAGGCAGAGAACATGATTTGTGTGGAAGAATGTTCTGGATTTGTGTAATTCTTTTTTTTTTCTCAAAGTAATGCTTGTTCCTTTATTCCTACATTTCCTGAAAACTGGAATGTTCAGTCTAAAGGCTTGATTAGTTTCAGGTGTGCATTTTAGATATGAATACCTCATATTGTACTACCTTGAGAAGCACATGTCAGTCAGGTTGTCCCATTATTAGTAAGAGTAAGCTAAATAGTCTGGCTACAGAGAATACCACAGATATATCTACTGTAGAGTTACATCTGTCTCTTTCATCAAAAAATGAAAATTGAGTATCTCAGAACAACCTTTCTCCTCATAGTTAGTTTTAGCATCCATTAATTATTATCCTGGTCATTTTATTTGACATTGCAAGTAGGGAATTTCTAATTCTGTCATCCCCCTACTGTCAGTCTTTCATAAAGAAGAGTTTTCCCTCACCAAATGGCCATGAACCACACTTCCTCCCGAAAAAGCTTGGTGCTTCTGTGCCTTTAATTGCCAATTTTCAAAACAAGAACTTCGTTTATAGTCACATCCAATAGTGGCAACTGAGTGGTTTTTTTTCTTTTCTGTTTTTGAAGATTATTATAGAATCATTGATATTTTTTTATACTCAATGTTTTGTTTTTAAAAAAATCAAAGCAATTTACAACTGCAAAATATATATATATATTTTTTAATTTGGTAAGGCTAAATGTGAAGCATAAGTCCTAATAGAATATAGATTGAATGGAGGTAGCAGGGGTTAATCAGAATGTTTTTTAAGTATACATTATTAAAGATCCTAATCATTTTTTTTAATTTATGAGATGCTCTTTTCTGAAAGTCTCTGAGTACCTTAACCACAGTCTAACTGAAAACAAGAATGTCAAAAAGGCACATTTAAATTGTTCTCAAAATCAATCAAAAATAATGAGGTACTGAGAAAAAGTTGTATCCTTGATAATTACATCTATCAGTATCAGAAAACAAAAGAGAACAATCTGGAAATGACAACCCCACTCCCAAGTAGCACATTAAAAAAGGCTAATGAAAAAAGTCTCTTTTAAAAACTGTACTAAATTAGCATTTCAAGTCAATTGACAACTTAAGCGTTGATAAAGGCCAATCTGGGGCCCAAACAATGGAAGATCTGTTTCTACTTTAATCTGCTTTTAAAAGAAATGATCTCACTTGACTTTTTTTGTTGTCTACAGTCCTAAAGGAGGTGACAGTCCTGCTGTACTTTGGAAGGGTCAGGGCACCCCTGGAGTACTGTGCCTAATTTGGGGTTCTAGTTGTTAAAAGGTTGACCTGGAAGAAAGTAAACAGAACGGTGAAAGCTGCATTTCTTAGACTATACCTATTTGCAGTCTGAAAAGGGGTTACTATCACTGTCATAATAGACAAGAGGTTCAACCTGCTCTTTATAGCTCCAACATTGAATTAGGACCAGAGGGTGAAAGTAGCACAAAAGCAGATTTGAGCCTAGAATTAGGAAGAATTCCTTCATAAACTCAGCTGAATAAAGCTGGAATGGATTTACCTGCAAGGGAACAAACTCCCCAAGGCCAGCTCTTTTCAGAGGTTATATATATAATCACTTAAAGATGACACATGGGTGGGCGGGGCAGGAGGGTTCGCTCAGATATTTCGATGAGTCTATAATTATAATAAAGGATGCGTTAAAAGTCATTTCAACTTACTTTTTAAATAAATATAGAGGATAAAATTGAATTTTATACCATGGCTTTAAAAATAAAACCTTAACATACCCAAATTTGCATATCATTGCTTTGCATTGTTAAAAAATGTGAGGCATGTGATGAGGGGAAGTACAAGCTACATTGTTGTTTATCACATTACGTTCTATTTCACCTAGCCCCAAATTTCAGAGCTTCTAGATAAGCATATGACTTTGTTAAAAAAGGTAGAAAGTAACATTTTAAGTATTGTCTTAAGGGTAGAATTAGTATCTGAATTATTAGTAGTGACAAATGCATTTTCTTTCAATGATAAAAGAAAACGTATATACATAGATCTTCAAATGTGTCAGTTCTTTTTGAAGGTGGTAGTAAGTGCTGGTATTTTATTATTTTGGCTTGTCAAGTGATTTTTTTCTTTATTATTAGGCCAGGAAAAAAAAGCCCTAGTTTATTCCGCCAACATATTCATCAGTCATCATTTTTGGAGACAGTTTTCGACATATTGTATGTTTTACTGTGCTAACAAGAGAAAAGACTAGCCATTAAGTTTATGTTTCTTTGTTTTTCAACAAGGTCACATATCAGGAATAATGCTAGAAGTATGCTAATAAACAATATATAATGTAGGTCATCTGGGAGTAAGAAATATTTTCTAACTAGTTCTAAAGGGAAATATTGTTAAAAAAGGGATAGATGTTATTTATGCAACACATGTTGCTCTATATGTCACCATCAAAAGCATCTTGTAAACAGCTCAACACAGTAAATCTTCCTTGGTGATTGTCAGGGTTTTTCAAGTCTTTTAGATTTAGATTCAGCACACTCAATTCACAATATGTCTAATGTACAAAGCCCGTTAGATTACTTAAAAAGCTTCCATTAGAAATATGCCTACACTTCTGTGTTTTTGAAGGAATATCATCCTCTGCTGCAGAAACAAATACTACTTTGAGTGACAATAATTAAGAAAATTTTATATTAATGGCATTTATAGTTTTAATTGCTCATGAAATGACACTAAATTTTTGTGCTTAATTTTGATTTTGTTGAGTTCTTTAACATTAATTGCAATTTACAGACTGATATTTCCTATTGCTACCATTAGTAAATCAATTTTATATGACTACAGACGGATTTTTAATTATATAAGAATGCCTTGACAAACTGTCATCGATGTGATTTTACAAATGTTATTTTATCATGTTTGGGAGATTTTCAGAATGGCTTATTTCATAATGGTTTATTTTGTTTTCCAAGATGGTTTTTAATTGTAAATAACAAGTTTCATCATAAAGGAATTTATATAACTGTTTTCTGGAAAACAGCCCATACTTTATTTATTGAGTTCATCTAATATGTATTGAGCCATATGGGGGACACAATAATAAAGATAGGAAATCATAAAGGCTGCTTTATTTTGGAACCTAACATTTAGTACCAAGAGAGCTTATTTCTCTTCCCAGCTGTAGGGCACTGTGATAGCAGGCAAATCTTTCTACTTCCCAGTTTCTTTACTTATTATACAAGAATTATAACAAATCCTTCTCTATACACTTCACAGCATTGTTACGTAAAAAGATAAAATGGTTTTAGAATGTTCAACATGATGTGAGATTATATCATGATTTCTTTATAGAAAATACGTATCTAAATGTTAGTACTTAGAAATTTCTGAAATATCTAGATTTCAGACTTCAGCTAAAAATTGCAATCTACATCTCTTAGCTAGACTCCATGGATCTTAATTTATTGGCCATTTTACTTAGGGATATCTAGAAGCAACACCACAGTTATTTTAGTCAGAATGAAAATCTGACCTTCAAAGACATCGGTTTCTGAAACGCAGCTGTGTGTTACGGATTTCTTTTTTAATACCGACTTCAATTTGAGTTTTGAAATTTAAGAAAATATATTATTCCATAATTATGTGTGTTCATTTCTTCCAAGTGTTTGCAGCTTAAATTATAGTGTTAAGGTCAAGACATAGGGTCTTAGTAAGGAACTCATGCAACTTTGCCCAAACAGCCCCACAGTATTCTAGTTAGCAACCTATGTAATACCAGCATCTCAAAAAAAGCTGTGGGTAGGGTTGTTGTTTTTTTTAAAACAATAAAAAGTGCAAGTGCCTAACTAACTCTGTTTTTGCTTGTTTTCTCAGAAGAAGACCTATCAGTGCATCAAGTGTCAGATGGTTTTCTACAATGAATGGGATATTCAGGTTCATGTTGCAAATCACATGATTGGTGAGTGATGCTCTAATCCTCATTACAGACAGATTTTTCTCCTATTTGTGTACGTCAATGTCTATATTATTAAACAGAGTTAAAGATGAATTAATTGTTCAGCCATCAGTGTTTTACCTAAGCATGATTGATTTTTTTATTACTATTATTAGGCCTGATATGGCATTAACACATTTTATTTTCTGCAAGGGCTAGTTTAGACTTCTGCAGAGGATTATATATCTACTGCCAGTCAAAACACAGGTGATTAACAAATTAAACTTATAATCATTTTTGCATTATTGAAAACTAACAAGAATGGTTAATGAACTGGATGTTAGCTTTCCATAGAGTTTTAGACAGGTTTTAATTTCAGAAGTTATTATGGTAATGGTACTGCTGTGTGTTGCTTAAGCATCTTCGTATCAAAATCTAATGTGGTGAGTTTTTGTGATAGTGAAACATAAATAATTTAAATTGCCATAAAGTAGTTTTATGTGTATGGTTTCAGCAGCCTGGAAATAATCATGATTAAAAAGATCATGTAAAGAATTCAGTAATCATTTTTTATTTTCCACCAAATTTTACACAGATCTTTATAAAAGCTGTTTGGGTAAAGGTCTCTGAAGTCACTGTAGGCTGGTATTTTCAGGAATTTTACATTTATCACATGGGCTAGAAGCTGAAAGGATAATTTTGTCACTTATTCATAATGTCCCATTATCCCTTAATTCCTCTGGGGTTACTGCCTATGTTTTTTAATTTGATAAGCACTTAGTAATAACACTAAAAGTTTCACTAGCCAATTAAACTTTATCAAGCAGATCTTTTTCTACGAGTAAAATGACAATTGCTATTACTTTGTATTATTTTTGTTACTCATTTGATTTTTATGCTATGAGTTTTCTATTTCATACTTATTTCATTGTATTTTATAACACCATAAATAATTATGATTTTATATAAAAAGTCTGATCAACCTCTATTATCAAACAGGAAAGAAAATTTAACATTTCAGACTCTGAACTTGTTTTGAGGAGTACACAAGTTTTATTATACGCTAATCAGCAGCATTCTAAGAATGTTCAATGGAAGGGTTGCTCAAATTGTCATTACTGATCACAAAAAACAACCATAACAAAACTTCGAAGGCTCTTGTAGATATTAATAAAGATAAATTCAGAAGCATGTTGAAAATTGATTTATAGTTTTTCAATAGGATTTGCCTTATAGTTTTCAAATGATGAGTCTTTAGAAGTATTATTGCCTATAAAAGACTAAGTGCTTAATTGTGCAAAATGGGACATAACAGCTAAAACATTGATTACTTTATATTTTTCCAGGTTTAAGTACTAATATTATTAGTGATTTTCGTATACACTAAATAGCATATTCTTAAATGTGACAGAATAATATTGACAACTTTACTAAGTGTTTAAAAGATAATGTCAACATGTAGAGAGATGCAAATAGTGTTTTCTTGTAGTTCCCTTCTGTTTTGGATTCCAAAAACACTACTCTACATAAACTCTCAATACTGCTTTTTGCGGGGTGGTGGGGAGGGGAACAAGTTAGGAAAAAATGAATTCTTCTTGCCAAATGATGAATGTTAATATGTTTATCTCTTTATTTCTTCAGTAGAATTTATCAGTGCCGATCATTTATGATTCTCCTTCATGCTACAGTTTTATATGGGCTTTTGTGAAAATCTATCTTTGCAGCTTATGGAAAATTTAGTGAAACTGTGGGTCAGGCTTCTGATTAGTTCTATTCTTTGTAAACTTATTTTGGTTCTTGATTTATCATTTATCCTAGGACCCAGATGAACCAACCAATTGAATATATTTTTCACCACAATATTAATGTTTTTGTGTTTAAGTGGAATCTGATTTTAATGTTGGTGATGAGAGGACTTTTTGATTTTCTGGTTTTAGTATCATTTGTCCATCACGTTCATTGGTTTGTCCTGGTCCTTCTTTTTAAATTTCTTTATACCTTTCCCTTTGTATTTCTCTCAAATTCCTTGTGTCAATGCTTTTCCAAGGCTTCTTCCTCTCTGCCTTATGGTAGATTGATATGACACTCACCTCCTCTTGGGATCTAAACATTTAACAATTCACCTTTCACCAGAGAAACAAATTTTACTCCTTTTCACAGAAAACCTAGTTATTTAATATTCATGCTATTTTTAAGAATAAAATATGTAATTCCCTTGTCCTATCTGTTGATCATGCATTTAAGTCCTTAAACTCCCTTCATGTTGTTAATATTATATATAGAGAGAAAATTTGTAATGGGAGGATGTCACAAAGGCTAAGATATCCTTTTTTAAAATCCCAGTGTGATATTTAGTCTTTCAAATGAGTCAGGCAGCATTATTTTGTTGGCTGAAATACCTCCATTGAGGGTAGGTATATTTAGGTTGTGTATCTGTGTTTTTTGTCTAATCAAAAAATAATCTCAACTAGACATTTAGCAGGGAAGAAGGATTAGAGGCGATCTGAAAGCCTCTTACTATTTTTGCTAAGAGGGTATATAGTGTTTTTACAGATTTTGTTTCATTTCAATCAGTCTGAAGGAAGGATTATGTCACCTAATGGAAAAAAAAATGGTCTGCAGATAACCAGTGGGGTGTAACTTTAAATTTCTTCTTAAGCCAAGTCATTTACAAGTGCTTATATATAACACACAATATTTTAATGCAATTTTAATATCAGGCAACCGCCACACTTCTCTCTGGATGTGCTGGTCTCAGGTTATTGGCCAGGGACATTTGTGAAAGGAAAAACATCAATGTTCTTAGCAAGTACATACTAGAGACTCTCTGCTTAAGTGCCGTTTTGTAACTAGGTGTAGACACATAGTCCAAGTTGCAGGAATAATTACTCAATAAAAATGCTTAGAAATTTGACATATATCTATTAAGGAAAAAAAGAAAACCTCACTCTTCACCACATTTGACACAATTTTCAATAAGAAATCAGACCAGTGACTATTTGGGAGTTTCTTTTCTTCTTTACACAAACACACACCACACACACACACACACACACACACACACACACACACACACACAGACACACCCCTACAAAACATTTTAACAGCTTTCCTGGGGAAAAGACTTCCCTCTTTCAAAGTCTGCACAGACGAGGAAATTTTTCTTGTCTTCCTTTGTTTCTTTCACATAGTTTATAAGGGCTTTTGACCTGAGAATATAGAAAGAATCCATTATGTATTATGTCCTTTAATTCATTATTCACCAGCCTCGATCAGCATAGTAGATATTTATTGTTATTTTCCTCTTTGAGGTTTCTGTTATTATGATTATTTGGTATGGATTAGCATAGATAGAAATGGAAACCAGAGAATTTAAATGTGTTTAACCCAGCAAAGGGATTGCCTCATATAAAATTATGAGGCTCAACAGCAGTAGAGTAAATTTGTAAGTGCTCAGAATAAAGGGCCGTTAGGCATGCGATGATATAAAGAGATGACATTGCCAAGAACTATTTATGAGGAGCTTAATTTTTTCACTCTGATAATTCTTGACCAATAATTACCAGCCTCTAATTATCTATTTTAGTTAGAAAGAAATTTCGATCACTACAGAGGTTGGCATTGCAACTAGCGCATAAATCCCCAAAGAGACAAATGTGTTCCAAACAGCCACAAACAACTGTCTCATGAAACACAGTGAGCAAATTGCGAGCGGCTGGTGGTAGACAACCAGCAGTACACTCACCATCGAAGGCCAGTCAGCTTGACAAAGAAATGATCAAAGGGGAGAAATGCCATTATCCTTGGAACCGATTGCTTCGGTCATGGACTTCGGAGGACAAGTGGTCAGGATACAGCTATGGCCATTTTCAGCCTTCCCTTTCAAAGTTCTTGGATGGAGAATATGAAGGGAATGGGTACTAGCCATTTACCTAAGAATTATTTTTAAAAATGTATTTGTTAATGTTTTATTTTTTTTCATATTTTTTATCTGATCAGAAAGGTCAGTGTTGTGATGGCAAAATTGTACTAAAGTGGCATAGTACCCTGTTTTGTGAAAGAAACAGGAAAATCCAGAAATAGTCAATAATAAACTTTTCCTAGATACATCAAGGGTGATGCTTAGAGCATTTAAGGGAAGCAAATATATTTATCTCTTAGAAATAAAACTAGAATTTAGGGATACTGATGCAAAGGTATTGACTATTTTTATTCAAATCTCTCATACTCAGTATTTTATAGATAGTGACAAATATTTAAAAAACCATGAAAAGATTCATGTCTTCTTCAGTGCATGTGAGAAGATATGTACCATATGTGTTATGTGACATGTGATATATATATAGACATGTGTGTGTGTGTGTGTGTGTGTATTTATATTTATATATGTGGCAAGTGACAGTCATACCTTCTGCAATCTGCTTGATGCCTAAGGTCACAAATGGCATTCTCTTTCTTCCATTTCCTTAGTGGATGATGATGTACTATGTGACTAATCTTCATTATAGTTTTGTGACAGTCAGTATTACCTCTGAAACTTTTCAGCTTGAATGCTCTTTTTTTAGAATAGACTAACACCAATATTTTGAGGTGTGTAGTGGTTTTCGATTTTATATATGTTAAGGGGAAATATCTAAAGATATGGATCTCTGCATAGGATGATAAAGGGCCGTGTTACCTTTTAAACTCTCAGTGTTCATTGGCTGCTTAAAAAAAAAAGAGAATAGAAATAAATCTATAATCATGCATATGTGTGTGGGTATATATGATGTATATATCTGCACTATCCTAAGAAGCTCAGTCATTAGTTTCTTTGGTGTTTACAGTAATTCTAAGCGAGAAGGATATTGAATTTTTTTAAAGTCATCTTCATGTGGTTGCTTGCAAAAGTCAGGGAATTAAGAAACAAGCATTTGGTGTTAAATATGATGAAATGCTGGCTTATTTCATCAAGAGCTGGATTTAAAAAGATGAAATCTGGGCAGTTTAATGGTAACAGAAAGCTACCCTCATGTGGGCAATGCTGGCTTATTTGAAAAGCCCATAAAGGGTTTCTACATGGACCATACAAAAGGGATACTTTCTCTTTAATAGCCATCTGTACAGGAGAGATGAGAAGTGGGCCAGGTCATCTCTCCTCAGCTGTCATGATATTAACGTAGGTAATGGAGCAAACTCGGCGTTCTGCTGGGTGTTGTTTTTCATAGATGTTCATCGATTTACACAGATAATTCTATTTATTTCTTAGAGTTGGTCCAAGTGAACCAGGCAGAATAACAAACACCAAAGCATTTCAAATGACTTTATCTTTGTTTGTAACGTAACTTTTGTCTAAAAAATGGTGTCACACCTACTGTGCAGATGGCTGCATGATTTGTAAACCAGCCAAAACATTTAAACAAATGTGCGATCTGGGGATAGATTAAATAAAGGATAAAATGGAGTGTGGGCCACAAATTCTAATAATCAGATGATTTTAAGTTGTGTGCAGTGTGGAGTGATGGTCACAGTGATAGCAGGGAAAGCTTGCCAATGACAGCAAGGTGCCTTATAGATCTCAGGATGGAGCCTGTGGCCTGGTAGGCCTCAGTTTGAGAACCACACATTTGCTGTACAGCTGGCAGCTCTGTATGGGGACATCAGATAAAACTTATGTAAAATGAAGTGTTATTGCTTAGTATGAAATTGTTCAGAGAGGGAATTTTCAGACAGTAACTGAAAACAGAATTCATGGTACCAATGAAGCAGACTGTAAATATGAAGAGGGTTTAATTATCTGCGCAATTTAACAAAAATTCAAGATGTATTCAGAAAGGACATACAGAGGCATAAATAGAACACAGCTATACTGTTTACTGAGTGCAAAGCGGGGCCACAGGAACTTACCAAGGCTCCTCTCGGATCAGCCTTCCTAAAAACAAAGACAATTAAAAAGAAAATGGAAGAAAAAAAAATCCTTTCTTAAACATATTTTTTGCAATAAGACAGTTTTTAAGAGCTCATATTTGGTCGTTTGGATTCTTATTTCTTCAGCTTTTAAAGAAAATCTTCGAGCCTATCAATTTCAGGGCGTTTATTCTTATTTTGTGTTTTAGCCTGCCTCTAGCAGCTTTGATTTACAAGAGTAAAAAAATACTTGCAGTCAGTGGAGTTTCTAATTTACAAGCCCCTAACATAGCCTCTTAGACGTTTCTTGTGCTGTAGATTTTCTATGAGACTGAGGGTTCTGACTGAGCCCACAGACATAGTGAAGATTCAGTTTCCCGTTACTTTTTAGAACACACTGCCCTTAAAGAGGCCTCAGAAGAATGTGGCGCTAGGCCAGAAAGACTGGATGCCAGCCTTCCTTCCTGGGCTCCATACAGAGACACTGGGGGGAGAGTCTGTGCCAGATGGATAATTCCATGTGACTAGCTGAGACACAATGGTAGGGCTTCTGGCTCTCATTTTGCCCTCACCTTTGACTGTAGCACATGCCACAAGTGTATCTGTTTTTTACTCACCATCTGATATGTTTATTATCAAATGTGGGTATCTGTTTCGGAATAAAGTTTGCAAAACATTTCTGAATGGAGGGCACGGAATATTATCAGCAATAGATTAAAAGACAGATCCCTGTGTGCACACACATGTCCATATACACATATGCATCGTGACCTAATTTTTACAGGACCAATTCAGATGTGTAAAAGGAAAAAGTCTCTCATGACCTATTTCCATAGGTTATTTCCTAGTTTCAGGGCCATTAATATCAGTAAACAAAGGAAAGGGAGCCAATGTGGAGAGTGGGTGTCGAACTTCAGCTGCTCATATTGTTGCATTTGGTGAGCTGATGGGGTTTCGTAGGTCACCTTTAGAATTATGCCTATGACAGCAGTAGCTACCTGCCAAGATTGCAAGGTATCTCACAGCTCTCAGGATGGTGTCTGTGGCCCGGTAGGCCTCAGTTGGAGGGGTACACATTTGCTGTACAGCTGGCAGCTCTGTATGGGGCAGCCGTGTGGGCTGTTAGGGAGCTGGAAAGGAGACAAGCATGAAATTTCTTCTAACCCCAACTCTGTTTTTCTGTACTGTTGGCTGCTTCTCAGTTCCTTGACAAAAAAAACCAATCAGGCACCCTTTAATCCGCCTGTGATTACCACTGGTATAAAAAGAGAAGCATAATGAGGAAAAATGCCTCGTTTTGTTGCCTTCAAAAGCCAACAAATTGGAGTTAACTTGACAGGAAGTGGCTTAATAATTAGATTATTTATTTATTCCTGACACATATCCCCCTGTTACTAGTCTCAGGAGACCCTGTAGATGGTACGATTTTCAAGCTGCCATTACTTCGCTGTCTTCTGTGAACAAAGAAGCTACTGTCTATCAGTCAATTAAATGCACTCTTTAAGCAAAGGCTGCGAAGTCCTCAATGGAGGGCGCCCTGGGACATTGCGGCTGATGATTCCTTTCTCTGTACTGTACATCACACTCTCAACTACAGTCCCCACAGAGATGGAATAAAGTCATGCATTAAAATATCACTTGTTGATTTGTTTGCTAATGAAGAGCCATTGAAATGTTTGTGTATTTCTATGGCAAAATTGTTGATAAAAGGGTCTACTTGCCTGCATATCTTAGTTCATCTGCCGTGAGTGCTTATTTAAGAATTATTAAAATTAAAGTCAACAAACAACTGAAGAGAAAAAAAAACAGCCCTGAGATAACAGTTTTCTTACTATTTTCATCAGATTAAGTGAATAAAGGCAGGAAAAATAGAGAGATGATGTCATTTCAATCCCTTGCTTACATTGTATTAATCCAAACAACTTGTTTCCTCTGCCATAAAAATTTAAGTCTTTTTCAGAGTATTTGGGAGCTATCCCTTTTAAGTATTGAAAGATATTGGAATCCATTTGTGAGAATAATATACTTAGAAATTTTACTTTTTTTCTTTAAGATGAATGGCATTTTTTAGCAATCTCTTTAATTCAGTGAATATGTACAGGAGTTTCTCTCAGGAGCATAGTGGAGGCTTTACAACCAAACTCATAAAACGTCTCTGATGTATCAGACGTCATCTCACAGCCACATGGATTGTACAGACGCGTAATTTTCCTTCCCTATATGTTGCTTTTCCTTTTTCTTTTCTTTAGCGTTACTTTATTTCCACCTGAGTGGTGGTAACTTTTCAATCGGTACTTAATCAAAGTTTTTATTTCTTAATATATTTATCAACTCCTTACTACTTACTGTTTCCTATGTATAAAGCATGTCTTTGCTGGACTTCTTTGGCTCCCATCAATTGGTTTTCTATCTTAAGAGTACATCTGTTATTAGATTGGGGGTCTAGCAGTCTAGGTTGGAAAACTCCCATAATGTAGTGACAGTGCTCTGATGAAATATTTACCTATGTCCTTGTCATTTAAAGGGATAAATTTGGAATTTAACCAAGGCCACTGAAAATTGAAAAGTTCCCCCTCTTCTTCCCACCAGACTTGGTAAAAAAAAAAAAAAAACTCATCAAGGCTTTATAGTTTTCATGATTACCTGACAACAGGCTGTAAAGAATTAATTCAAGCCATCATCAGATGGCCATATTCCTTATTTCTGCCCTGTTATTCCAAGT
The DNA here is from genome assembly GCA_030015415.1 of Cynopterus sphinx. Lineage (NCBI taxonomy): Eukaryota > Metazoa > Chordata > Mammalia > Chiroptera > Pteropodidae > Cynopterus > Cynopterus sphinx. The sequence goes on from CM057384.1 coordinate 33,774,299, forward strand.
CATTTTGTTAGAAAAAGCTTAGATACTCGGAGGTGTTCTATAATAGAAAATGAATTTGAAACCCTTTCATTAATTGGTGATTAATATATTTCAGGATTAGTTTAAGCAGGGCCCTACCTCCTGCCCAGTCAAGTATGTTCTGGTTAATATCCAATTATCTGCACCTTCTTAGTTATTATGTCTTAATATTTCGGATATGATAACCAGAAACTTGAGAGTAATGCTAATGAGGAGCATAGAGCAAGAATTAACCAATGACATACTCAATGATCCTTGGTGAAGAAAGAATCTCTTTTTTTTCCCCCTTAACACATTGCTTCAGCATCTTCCCAGCACTGCCTGAAAAGTAAGACCTTCAGCTATAGCAGGCAAGAATCAGAAAATTAATCATTTTTTCTTTTAAATAATGGTTACCTGAATGTGCTGTTTTAATATTCACATAAAAACATTAAGTTCATTTTATGGAGATAAGAATAGGAAGCCAAGAGCTGATTTATATTTTCCAAACAGGAAACATCATGTTCTTTATTTTTTCCTTTTAACAAAGCCACAAATTTTCACCTCTTCTAAGGATGTTTTAACTCAGATAATTTGAAACGCCTTTAAAATTTCACTAAGGAAATACTTTTCCCTGCTACCTTTTATCCTCTTTGCCCCCAAAATTTATCACCATGTTGTATACATACTACAACTCTATAATTAATTTTTTTTACAGGTAATTTTACTTATGAACAATCTGACTTGGCTCCCCTTTCAGTGCCTGTTAGGGTGCTATGTGGTGCTTCAAACCGCGGAGGTTTAAATAGTGCACTTTGTACATTACCCCTTTATATGCTGTATTGTAATGAAGCAACATCAGTAAATTGCAGTGAAGGGTGATTGTTGTATGGGGATGACTACTACACCTTGGGGTCCATTTGCACCAGATTATTCTTTTTATTGTTATTATTCCTTCCCATCTTTACTCTCTTGCTGCCGAACTTGCCATTGGCCACCCGTGCAACACAGAGGGAATCTTGAGGAATGTTGCAGGCATCTTCTTTTTTTTCTCTTGGGTACATCCCAATCACAGTTCACAGTTTAGAACCCAGGTAACCTGGTGCCTCTGTGGGTCAAGTTGATGCCCCTTTACTCTATTGACTTTGTAGCTAATGTTCCTAATTGCCATGTTCTTAAAAGAACAAATTTATTGTGAATAAATGTCAACTGATTTCTTTTCAAATATTTCATGTAGATGTTATAACTCTATAGTCAGGATGATCAACTGATTTGTCCCTTCCCCCCAAAAGGTTTAATACTTTACAAAGGGACATCAATGGGATTTCTGTTTAAGGAAAAGATTTGTATTTTCAATATCTTTTTGGGTTTCATTAAAACATGGATAAAGTCATTATGAATATTGTATATATTAGTAGTTTCTCTTTTTAAAATAGCCAATTTCCTGCCCCCAACCAGCTGCTGTCACCCAATAATTAATAAAAAATAGTGTGGATTTAAGGCAGAGATCTTGTGTTCTTATTGAACAGAGCTATGAACAAAGTTTTAGACTAGGGATAATTATGTGAATTTTGGGTGACTGTTAATCTTGCTGTTGTCATGATTTTGGTACCTGTGTCCATTTGTTTTTCCAAACTGTTAGTGCTGCTGCTGTTTTTCTTTTTCAAAGGCTGAGCTACTATGCAGCATTCAAACAAAAACCTAGAATTAGAGCTGACACACCTTCAATTGAACTATCAAGTCTTTTAAAACTACTTGGCCAGTGACGCCAGTCCCACGCTATTTGGCCATACACACTTCCGATTGCGGACCAAAGAACATTGATTTTTAGCTGTCATTTCTAGTGCATATACTGAAGAATTGAAATTTAAACCTTAATCCACTCAGTAATGCAATTAATTTTTAATGTGCAGTAATACTAATTGAAATAGCCTGAATTTAGTAAGTCACCACGAGACATTTTCAGAAGCAAGAGTCTCCACTGAGAACTGAGAGGACAGATAATCACTGTTACAGTGTTTACAGGGTAGATGCTCATTCTGTAGGCCTCCAGTGGACAGGAAGTTTTCTTTAAATTAGACCATATTAAATCTCTTTGTGAACAAAAATATCTTTTCAGAGAGAATTTCTACTTTCTACCCACCGGAATAGGCTAAAACTTTTCTGATTAACTCTTTTTAAAAGCAGAGTGTTAGCTAAACATATCTTAACATAGTATATGCAAAAATTATATTAACCTATTTTTTTTTTAAGTCATTATGAATAGTTGGAAATGAAGTCATACAGCAACAATGTCATGGTCAAAAACAACATTCTTAATAGGTAACCTGAGTACGTGACATATAACTGGGGTACTCTTTCCAGGTTTGAGAAATACATGTACTCTCTAAGCTGTTTAGGTGTATGTATTGCTGTGAACCAAAAATATAGCCTACTTTTATTTCAAACTGTGTTCTTTTAGCTTTTGCATACTATTTCAAAATGGCCTTTTAAATGTTTTGTGAGGCTTTTTTTTCCCTAGCCAGAGTAAAGCAAATTTTGCACAGTAAAACCAAATAGGTTTCCAGTCATTTCTGCACTAAAATGGTTCTCTAACCACATTTATCTGCTAGTAAATGAAGACTTTTTAAAATGCATCAGTTCTACTGATGTATGGGCTTTCTGAATGTTCAAAACGAGCACCAGCATTAAGTTTTTGTTTTTTTTTTTTTAAAGGCAAGCACTGTATATCACTCTTTCATGGCTCTTGCATTGTAGTATTTAATAAGGCGATAGTGCTGTTAAATATTTAGTAAAGGTTCCCTCGTAACACTGCCATCTACTCAAATGGGATCTGAAGACATTTTTGCAGCACATAAGTAAAAATGATGGTAGAGAACCTGAAGCAGTTGTAGCGTGGCACATTTTCTAAATGAAGTGCAGGATAACATGGCACAGATGCATTCAGCAGATTCAGACCTACAAAATCCCTAAATCAATTCTCACTCTTTGGATTAAGGGTCCAAACTGGCTTTCATTTTGTCACTGTTAAGTCAAAGTGTTGTTGGGATTATTTACATAGAATACTAGAATGACATTATAGCATTTTTTTTTAAAGATCTTACATTGTGATGATTTTAAGCCATATTAGCATCAATTCAGCTTTATGATAGACATTTTCTCTTTTTCACTGAATAAGGAGAAAGGAAGAAAAAGAGATGAGGGAAAATCAACTTATAGTCCAGTCAGAGCATATTATCAAATCAAATTGGGGGATAGTAGGTTAAATCTTTTCAGCATCTGTTCTGGGTATGCTGTGGCAAATACTGAATAATAGATATTGTACACACAGATATGATGCATAATAGATCATCTTTATCAAATTATTCTTATAAAATGTGATAGTTATTATCCAAATAACAATAATTGTTCTATTAATCTGAAATGAAAATTGGTTTTTAGGATTCTTATGTGAAAATACTGCTAGTAAATGTGGTGCTGACATTACTGTCATGTTGGTGGGTTAGAATTCACATTCAAATTTTTCAGTGCTTAAATAGTATTATTAGTTTTGAATGTGTAAAGATAAGGGCTAGTACCTTGTTCAGATTTGTATGTAAAGTGTTTGGTTCTTCTAGGAGCCTGTTTGCTTGATTCTCATTTTCATCCTGTTTTATATGCAGCCAGTGACCACAGTATTCAAACTACACAGAGACACATCTCATCTGTAAAACAGGGCTCACTGATCTTATTTGCTATTTGTATTCTCATAAGAAGAGACATAGTATTCATATGATGGGGGGATAAATACATTTTGTCTTGAAATTATGTATCTCACAAACATGTTCATATAAAGACTTTCATCATGATGAGTGGATAAAGGACAAAGCGTTAAATGTACATGAAGCAGAAGGGAAGAAAAGTGATACAAGGTTCACACACAGGTGTGTTGATACGCAATGCTTGATGTATGTTGACCTCGGGTTACAAGACTAGAAAATCCCATTTTCCAGCTTGTTTCAAATGTAGTAAAAATGCTGCTTCAGTTGCTTTATGCTACTCACATTGGGAAAGGTGCTTATACTGTGATAATTATCATCAAGGAATATTAATGTGTTCAGCATTTGTAACCCAAAAACTCATTATAGCTTAAGCTGTGCATCATCTGTGAAGAGAGAACTTTGCCAGAATTCGCTCTTCACAGGGGTTGCCTCCTGCTTGCTGTGGAGTGGTCAGAGTGCTGCAAGAGGTCACTCAGGCTATTTTTGAAAGCTGAAGTTTTGCAATTTTTGAATAACTACCTTCTGTCTAAAGAGCTTATTGTTCTTGCTTTAAAATGTCCTCCTTCTAATTGAATGCATAGTGAAGTGCAAATAATGATGATGATGATGATGATGATGATGATGATAAATAATAGATAATAATAAGTAACTGTGTCTTCTTATGTAGAGTCCAAGAGGGTCGGTACATATATTCCGCACCAGATAATTGAAGTATTGGTGTCTTTTCTTCTGTCACTAAGCAAAGGGACTCATTTACACCAGTCTCCTTAATGCAGGCGCCCTTGGGTTTCAGATAGAAATGCCCCCACTGGGGCTCCACTTCATAGCCCTCTGGCTGGAAATTGTGTAAATAAGATCGCAGGGTCAGCCTTCCCTTTTCGGCAGCCGCGTCCTTAATTAGTCTGCGACAGTCTTCCTTTTCACATGAGCCTGCACTGTTCCTGGGGTCACACCTCACACATCTAAGACATCTATCTGAAGTATGGATAGATGCTTTCATGTGTTTGTTTAAAATCATTCCCTGGGGGAATATATTGTGATAGGAAGGAGAATCTCTGGGTGTGTACAGAATCTTACGACTTCATCCGACTGAAATATCTGCTTGGGCAGCTCTGTTATAAATTATAAGTAGTTTCGTAAGAATATTGTGCCTTCACCTGAGGTAGATAGCTTGCTGAAAAGGAGTTGTGTGCCTATGATATTTTTATGTGATTAAATCCTATTATTTTTCTCCCCCTGATCCATTGCTTGTCTTTTCCCACAAGTAACATTGCTCTGTGCTGCATGTTATAGTTTGTGTTAGGCTAGGCAGAGAGCACTAATACTCAGTTCTATCAGGCTGTCTGGCTTTGCAGGACTGCTGTGTTTCTGAGGTCAAATTGTGAACCTGGCCTTGCTCCTGGGAGGACTAGAAAAATATGTTTCATAACTTCCTATAGACCTACAAGAAGTGTAAGAAGGAAAAGCATGAAGCCCATAGGCTCAGTTTAGATGAGCTGTGAGGTTGGAATTCATCAAGTACTGTTGTTTAGGAAGCTTCCTTATCATAAGGGGTTGCTTACTGAGTAGGTCACAGCTGAGGGCATTGAGGAACAAGGTAATCATTCAAATAGCCCAGCAGGCACAAACACGCAAGTTGATAATCTGGAGTAAACTTGCTGAAGTAGAAACTTATTTACCTGTTAAAATCATGTACTTGAAGGAATATTGATAAAATGAGTACCCCACATTTATTGTAGATACTGTGGGCTTGTTCCACTGGAAGCGATTTTTTTTTTTTTTTGTTTGGTTGGTTTGTTCTGTTTTTTGAATGGGACAAGACCTTTATTTTATGCAATGGGACACTAATGCCACAATATGGATTGGCGTCCTGAACCAGAGACATATTCTCAAGAGTTTTGGGCTGCAATGCTGACAGTATAGTCAAGAATTGCAATGGTGGTGGATCTTCTGTGAGGATGTAAACTTAATAATCTTTATGAATTTTGAGTAACTCATAACTCCACTTCCTCAGCAAAGACACATTATGAAAAGATTGCTTCAAAAGCCTTTAGACAGTCTCTGCACTTGTGATAGATGCCATCCTCTTTACCTGAGGCATTGGAAATGAATGTATTCTTTGCAAGAGAGAAAGGTGTATACTTTAGGAGGAGCAAACTGCATTTTCATGTTTAAGTTCACTATTTGCACTTGATGTTGTGAAATCCAAATGTGAAGAATTGCCTTTGACATTATTTCTGCATCTCCTGCATCGTAAGATTGCTGCATTGTGTTGCTGTAGTGCACCGTCACATGGGATGGGGTGACTTTAAAAATCTGGAAATAGTATAAGGTTGCATTCTATGTCCAGGCTGTTTTGATTACAATAACCTCTGTAATTATCAAAAAAGTTTAATTTATCTTAGTAATGATATATTTATTAAAATTATGTGTGAGTGTGTCTTTTAAGGAAAAGTTGTAATCTTCCTAGTGTTATGGGTTTGTTTAGAGATTTTTAAAAAGCTTTCATTTTAAAATGAAAAGGTAATTTTAACTTTCTTTAAGTCTGTTTTATCTAATCTATGTCTTAAATTATCACATAATATGTTGTAAAGTAAGATTTAAAGTACATTTATTTCAAGGGTCTTAAATTACATTATGTCTGGTTCTGAATTCCAATTCAAATTTTCTGTCAGTAACTGGTTTCCTAATTTTATATTGACTTCTCTTTAAAAGAAATTTTTGTAATGTTTTGTGTATTGAAGTCTGTCTGTCTGTATGTATGTGTGTACACATGCACACACATCTATGTGTAGACATGGACACGTTGCCAACCTTTTCCACTAAAAACTGTTGTACCACTCCCTGTCTTGTGTTTAACATGTTTCCAACAGCTTAGAGAGCTGGTATTAAAAGGAAGTGAAAACCATAGAACTTGTATTGGAGTATGACGTTTGAAAGAGAGAGATTGGAAAAGGATGTTTTTGGCTTGGCTCCCTTCTTAGATGTGATTGCCGCTTCATTAGGACTTGGAAGAGTTTCCTGTGGTTAAATTTAATCAAATGGCTCAGAATAACAAACTTGTACACTCAAAATTCCAGAACAGATCTGTAAATAAAACTTGACATGATTTTTCTAAATTTAACACACACATGCACGCGCGTGCACACACACGCATACACACACATGCAACATACATACATATCACTACCACCACCAGAAAGTGGTTGGTAAAATGTTGTGTAGTACTACCTCAAACCTCATTCTTACTCTCTGTGGGTAGTGAGTTAATAATTGATCTTATATAGACCTATAAGGCATGAGAAATCTATTTCAAAAGGTCTGAGGCTTGTTTGTTTTTGGTAAGAACCAAATTTGAGCAAATATGTCTTGAGTGCACTAAATATTACACTTGAATAGATATCGGCCATTTATATTTTGAGATGTGATTATAAGATTGTTATTATTCCCATTATGCAGAAGAGGAAATTGAGGCTTGAGCAACTGGCCTCACACACAAGGCTAGTGTGCATAGTAGAGGAACACTAACTCACACTTTTTGATGCCCTCTACATTACTTTCAGCAATGCCACAGTAATCTCTTACAAGCACAGGTTGCTCAATTTGGCAGCCTCTGCTGAGGTGTCCTCAGAGATTTCTTTGCTATCACTGCATCAAAGCCTGACACTGATTGCATTTTTGAGACAACAAAACTTATCCTTGGTTTAGACAAAATTTTATATTTCCATTAAAAGCAGTAAGTAAGGATTTAGCCTGGTTATTTTTTCTACTTCTTTAAACCAAACTACTTTGAAAGAGCTAAGAATATTTCTTCTTCAGAATTCTTTGGAAATTCTAGGAAATAGGCAATGAAATGACAAAAGTGGGTAAGTTCAAGGTAAATAGGCTTAAGCATAAGACATAGTTTTAAGTAAGTACTAACAGATGACTGCAGTATAGGAATGTTCATGGTTCTGCAAAATAGCATGTGGTTATGTTCATATCTTTTTGAAAGGTAAGGCAATAGATTTAAATAACAATGGCTTTGCTCTGAATGATGCTTAGAATCCAGAATCACACACCCTACAGTGTGTGAAAACACATGTACCTTGGGCATATCCTAATAGCACATGTGTTGTCTAATTTTTGTCAGAAATGGGAAGTGAAAAACCTCAACATTTCTAAAAGCCTCTTTATAGGTGTGTGTACCTGAATCCACTATAAGAAATTGTGCAGGGAGTAAGGCAGTGATTGCACATTCATTTAAACATGCAAAAGGCATTGACATAACTATGTACAGCTTGACAATACAATTTATGATGTTTATCACAGTTGGGTTTTTTATAGGTTTTGAGCACACAGTATAGTTTATTAGGTGCCAAAATGTGTTATTAGATAGAAAAAGAGTAATGAAGAAGGACAATCTTCATGTTTATACTTTTGTACATTTTGTACATGCTGCTGT
>CM057384.1:33787500-33790000 GCA_030015415.1 Cynopterus sphinx
AGTAAGAAACCATGTGGCTTCTGTTCCTTACGATTTTTATTCAGGTAATTTTAACAGGATATTTATTTTCTTAATAGAGGTGAATTTGATATGTAAGGGTGTGTATTGCATATTGCATCCTTGAGTAAGCTTCGTGTGTATTGCATATTGCATCCTTGAGTACGCTTCGTGATTCTTATTCAAAACTTGGTTCAGATGACTGTGTAACCCAGAAAATGTAGCTGAGACTTTAGGGATGATTTAGGAGTAAATGAGATACTCTCCTCCTAAGAATGGAAATGGAAGTAAAGGAACTCTCTTTCCATTTGTATTTGAAATTTTTGTTTATCATGTCAGCTTCCTACACATTCTCTTTCTTGTCTTATCTACTCTAAAATGCATTTAGTAATGTCTATCACCACAGTACCTGGGTGCTTAGGTACTAAAAAGTGCTTTAAGAATGCAATTTGAAGACTGATAAATCAGGTCTGTTTAGCTCAGGGTAAAGAAAAGCTAAGTGGGGATTTAGTAGAAGGGAATAATATTCCTAAAAGGAAATCAGTTTGATGCCAGTAAGCTTTTTGAAGCAGAAACTAATTTGAAAGCATAGAGGTCATGACTGAAATGGAGGACTGGTCTGGACTATCACATTTTAGCAGTTTGAAGGAAGTTTCTTTAAACAAGGTAAATGGAATATAGAAGAGCTTGCCAAAGTCAGCAGTGGAAATAGGCTCGGGGAGCTAGATGAGTTTTTGGAAAGTAGGGTCTACTGGGGTAGAGCCGCAAGCAGCATTTTAGAAGCTAATCCTAGGAGACTTAACAAATTATTTGTTGAGTGTCCATTATAATTTCAAGCCTTCATGGATATGTGGTTTTCCCCTCAAACTTTAAATGTTCTACTAAATCTACATTATCACTCTCTAAATTTGAATTTTAATACCAAGAAGCAATGAATGAACTTTCTTATGAAATAAAATAGTGCATGTACCCTTCACCTTGCCCCCTCCACCCAAGAAAAGAACTGCAGGAATCGTGTGATATGGTGTATGTCAACTTTCGTGCCGCAATACTTGAGGGGAAATAAAGAATGTAACACTATTTATTATAGGGAGACTAATTATAGTTTTTGTTTCATGTGGAAAGTTTAGGGGTGGCAGCTTGACAGTAAATTCCAGCAAAATCTACCCTGCCAGGATGCCAGCATTGTTCTTTGTTCATTTTAGTGTAAGGTTTAATTATTTGCTGATTTTTAATACCAGTCAGTCATTCTTAGCATCATTGAATTAACTCTGAACCCTATATCAGTAAAGAGCCTTATGTTGCCCCATTTTATTATAACAGTGCAGTACAGATTTAAATTGCATCTGTTAAGATTATATGGTATATTTGGATTTCAGGAGACAGAAACACAATATTCTCAGGCATATAATGGTTGGAGCCAATAACCTGTAACCAATTGCATACTTTTTCTATTGCAAAATCTGAACTATAAGGATTACGTTTTGGAAAAGATTATAAATCTGTCACCACTAATCTACTCTTTACAGTGGCTTTGTAACCAGTTAAGACTAAAAATCATTACTTCTCTTGCTCTGATTTTAACCATAACACATTTGATGTTTCATAACTTTCTTTTGTTCCATCAGCACGTACATTATAAAGTGTACAACATTAATAAATAGAGGCATAATGAATGTGACTAATTGATTTTGACAGTCAAAGACTGGCACACATTTTATACAATAGGGAATCGGTTCAAAGAAGCTTAACTGCTATTGAGAGCAATTCTTCGATGCAGTAATGGTTTCTAATTTGGATTCTGTGTGAGGTGAGCTGAAAGCAGTTAGTTATTCATAGTAGTTCACCACTTTTTGTGTTTTGTTTTGTTTTGTTTATAACACTCATTTATATAATTCTTATTCCCCTAAATAAAATTTTATGTTTTCATATATATGAATATATATACATGAATTATGTAGCACAATTATGAAGATAATTTTTGCAAGTTGCCCGTTTGTCAAAACTAGAGACATAGAATACAAACAGGATGCCATAGACATTCCCTCTCCCTGTTTGAAGCCAATCTAGTTTATATTTTCTTGCCGCTGACTTTGCCGTGCTGAAATCACATTGTTTCCCAAAAAATATCCACTGAAAGCAACTGACTTATTTGGAGACAAAACAAGTTTGTTAACTTGTGAGCACGAATGCCAAAATACAGCTTCTAGTAGATGTTAGTGAAAAATTAATTCCTTGAAACTCCAAGAGAAAAATAGTCCTGGATGGTCTGATCACTCTTACTTTTAAAAACGGGAATTGCCTTCAAAACTAATTTTACCTCCTTTATAAAATCTTTGAGCACTGAATTATATTACATGGCTGCGTTTTAATAGTGGACTTGAGACCAAATTGGGCGTCACTGAAGCATTAATCAATCAAGTGTCATTTCAGGTAGTTAACAACTTGTGTGTTAAGCTTTGTCATTTGAAACCAGAGATAGTGTGTATGCATAGGCTCATTA